>QLPA01004043.1:0-14229 GCA_003313945.1 Lactifluus pinguis | reverse complement strand
GATTTTTGTGCGTAAGATCTGACACCACTTGCGTACATTGCCGGGACAGTTGCTGGTGTCCGTAATATTAGAGTGTTCGATGGTCCGTTCGTCGCTGGCGCACGTGAGGTCGTGTCTTGCGCGACGGCGTTTGAGAGGCATCACATAGAGCCCTTGCACTTGCTGGCAAAGGAGCCTCTCGGCATCATGAACGGGACTGCGTTCTCTGCCTCAGTGGCATCACTCGCGCTCCATGATGCCGTCCACCTCGGGCTGCTTGCGCAGGTCTGCACAGCTATGGGCACGGAAGCGCTTCTGGGCGTTCGCTCGAATTACGATCCGTTCATTCACGAGGTTGCACGGCCTCATCCCGGACAGGTGCGTTATATCGCGGAAGCTTGGAAACGTTTTACACGTGACGTCGGTGTCTGACCTGGAAGCTTTTTTTTATTACCCCCATTCAGGTCGAGGCCGCACGTACGATCTGGGATCTGTTGAAGGGGAGCAAGCTCGCGGGTGGACATGAGAAGGACGTGACCATTCAGGAAGATCAGGGAAAACTCCGTCAGGATCGGTATACTCTACGTACGGCACCTCAGTTCCTTGGTCCCCAGATTGAGGATATCATCTCGGCACTCCACACCGTCACGATCGAATGTAACTCTAGTGCGTGCCTTATCTTCCTTTTTTTTTTTAAATCCTGGGACTCATGGCCCGTTTTTTTTTTAGCGACGGACAATCCACTTTTTAATGGCGAGACGGGTGGGGTGCATCATGGGGGGAATTTCCAGGCAATGGCAGTGACGAACGCGATGGAAAAGACGCGACTGGCTTTGCATCACATTGGCAAACTGCTGTTTGCGCAAGCTACAGAAATGATGAATCCGATCATGAATCGAGGACTTCCTCCATCACTCGCGGCGAGCGACCCGTCACTGAATTTCTTTGGTAAGGGACTCGACATTGCAGTCGCCGCGTACACGAGTGAATTGGGCCATTTGGCGAATCCTGTCTCGACGCACATTCAGTCGGCGGAGATGCATAACCAGGCGGTCAAGTGAGTAAAATTAGATCATTTCCCTTTATCTGATATTTGGTTGATGTCAATCCTGCCGTTGCTTTAGCTCGTTGGCGCTTATCTCTGCTCGTACCACGATCACCTCAGTAGAGGTCCTATCTATGCTGATAGCGACTTATCTCTACCTCCTCTGCCAAGGTGTGATTCTCACGAGTGTAGGAGAAAATCTCAACTTGCTAATCACGCATCATGACTTGTAGCATTTGACATTCGTGCGATGCAAGCAGAATTCGAGGAGGAGCTCCATGTGATTGTACAAGACGAGCTTCTGGCCAACTTTGGTTGCTATATTTCACCATCTGAAGAACAGCCACTTCTCGGACAGATTCTTGATGTTATGCTTGCGACATTGAATACCACGACTACCATGGACGCAGTAGACCGCATGGTCAAAGTGGCGGCTTCGACTGATAGCGTGATCGTCAGACACTTCACACTTCCGGGAGGCCCTGGCGTCGTCGCGCTATCCGGGTTATCTCAATTCAACGAGGGCGTCGCTCAACGGGCAGCTACTTTACTCACAGCCCTGCGCAAGGCATATCTGACTGGCGCGCGGGGCTTTGCTCCCGCAATCGCTCACTTGTCAAAAACTCGACCCGTTTACGAGTTTGTACGGAAAACGCTGGGAATCAGGATGCATGGATTAGAGAACCACCAAGTCTTTCCGGAGGGGTTGGATATTGAGAATCCGACGATTGGGGAGGACGTCTCTTTGATTTATGAGGTAAGAGCGCAGTTCTCCTGATTTACATGGGCTTTTCATTGATCGGTGGTTTTTTTTTTTGGTAGGCTATTCGAGACGGAAAATTGCAGAGTGTTATTATGAGCCTGTTTGGATAAGGACAGTGGTGTGCTCGATAATTGACTGAAAATTTTACTTTGAATACACAGTTGTAATTTTATTAATAACCGTCAGTAGTCATGATTAGCTACACGCCTGGGACTGGCAGAGGTCCAGCGTTTCATCAGTACATGCGGATATCAGCCCTGAGGTTCGCGATGTAAACTTTGCTGGGACGCAAGGCGCTCGGCAGCACACTGTGGGACGGACCCGGGGATCAGATGACCCGAGCGGGCGGTTCGATTGCTCAGGCTAAAGATAAAAAGAAAACGCTACGCAATGACGCCAAGTCCCCGGAGCATGTTATTCATGCATAGGAAGGTTTGCTTGGAGAATGGAAGCAAATGGTCGTAAAGGTAATTATTAATAGTACTGGTAGTCCAACGAGTTCCTTGGTATAACCGAGAAATGACCGTAAGGCGCCCGCCGCCTCGATATGCCAGTGACGACGGTGATGAAAGGTTGGTTGGTGCTGAGGGTATACCCACCCCTCTTTGATCATCGTGATTCGACACCCGGTCAATATTTATGTGCGGACGAATTGATTTGAACCGGAGCTACTTGGTAAACAATACAGTGATGTTCTCTGACCTCAAGCTCTGAACTTACTTGTATGGTTCACCTGTGAAAGTCAGTAGCACGACTGTTGACAGTACTTCCCCCCGAATAGTGTTCCGCACAATCTCACCGTTTTGAGTCCGCGGAGCATTGGTTAACGCGGTTAGTACGCGGCTATGTCTCATGATCATGTGTTGCCAGCCGTATAACAGACCACATATTGTACACTGGCACTTGCACACTGGAAACAACTGTAAATCTGTATTTAGACTGTCGTGCGATAGGTGAGGCAACTGATCTTATGGATTCCCCAATGCCCCATGGGGGAGGCCTTCGATATCAAGAGAACAGATTTCAACTTAAACAGTAAGGGTTGATAGATATAGTAGCGAGCTGAGAGATGTGTGATACGTTACAAGCCGATCCGAGAAGCGGCCCAAGATAGGAGAGCGGAGGAACCTCGGAAGAATACGGCGGGATCATTTACTGCTGGTAATTATTATGAACGCCGGGTAGTGGGCTCGGATGTGCCGTCTGTGCACGACCTCGAATTTGAAATGATACTGTAAATACCAGTCGCGTACACATAAGGTACTGTATCACCACTTGGCACTTAAATTTCGTTCTGCCGTAACTGAATGGGATACCCGCACCCCAATGGGCCACTGGCAGAGGAACTCGAACCCATCAACGAATAATCGCCACCACCGAGGCCGCGGAACAGTGTGCAAGGCGCATCCGGCGGGTAGCTACACCCGGAGGTTGGTATAGCGTTGGTATTGGTATGGGTAATGGAGGGCGGATGATCTAATAAGCACCAATGGACGCGCGCCGACAGTAGCTGTCCGTCGTCTTCCAGGTGTGTCACACGTCAGTTGCGATCTGCGCATCCTCTACGCTACGTCGCTAGTTCCAAAACGAATCTATCCAACATCATTCAAAGAACCACACCATTTCCAATACGCCCTATGTTCCTTTTCCTCACCAAGTCTTGTCGCCTTTTATGTTTCGAGCCGTGCTGCGATCAGCGTGTCTGTTACGCTAATAACAGGCTGTTCTGAGTTCCCCGTTCCTCTTCGTCGGCTCGCGTGCCAGTGATTGCTTCAGGACTTATGTGCGACCCATGAGTCAAGCCAATGATAGTAGCGGCAGATGTCGCCACTGCGGTGTGGGTCCTCGATAAGGCGGGTTCAATGATGGCTTGCAGGATCTCAGTCTCACCCAGTGGTTCATCATGATGACCCCGACACTCAACCTTGACCTCCAACTCAGTGTTACCCCTCGATGGGTTGTCTAGCAGTCGTCCTCTTTATTAATAAGTACCATGGTGCAAAAAAAAGTCCCCTCAGATTTGCTATCTGGCTATTCGTGGATCCCACTGAGTCCGAAATTTTACCGAAACTATAATAAACACAAATCCCCGCAGATGGCAATTATGACTCCTTTCACTCACGCATTTCCGCATCAACAGGGGGGCGCTGATGGCGACGCAGTGCTCTCCGTTCCAATGTGTGACTGGTTCATGTCCAGGGTGGAAGGGGTCTCCCATATCGGCGGCCTCATGGACCCTGGAGAAAGTTCCGCGTCCAGAGGTTGGTTTCTTCGCTTACATCAGCGTTGTATCTTTATCCCTTCTGTTCCGCCTCCCCCATTCCAATGTTGTCGACGAGGCAGCACGAGTAGTACGTACCGGGACTAGTTTCTGAGCGGCAGGGCACGACCACAGCCACGAAAGTGGCGCATTTTTCAACTTACAATTCCAACACAACAGTCGATTGATGATAATACTACAACGAAATACCGTGACAGCCTGATCCGCTGCTAAGAACTCCGAGTTCTTAGTGACCAGGGTGTTATCGAGCGGTTAAGCTAGCGTAGCAAAGCCAATGCGATTATTACCGACATCCCATGCCGTGTAAACGTTCTGGAGGAAGACATCACCGAGAATCCAGAATTCTGCATCACGGTTTACTCTCAGCTTGATTCACAGGCAGAGGAATAGGTCGACTCACCACCATTGAGAGATGTCACCGCTGCCGCACCAGCGAGGCACGTAGTAGATCCCACAAAGATAGGCGCCAGAGTGAATGAAGCAGGGGAAATGTTGACTGTTTTTCCTCCAACGTTGATAGAGAGGGAAGTATTGAAGCTGCACGGGACTAGGGTGTAGAAAAATGATTTGTGATAGGTTGACTGGCTTGCAGTATAACACAACGCACTCGCAAAATAGTCAATCCCAGACAGGGACCCCAAAAACTCGGCATCGCCAATCGCCTCGAATAAGTTTGCAATACTTCCGGGGTCACCAAGAATTTGGGAACTGCCCGTATCGAAGACCGCTGCGGTGGGACCTACAATAGTGTCTCCGTTCACAGAGATGCTATTGAAAAACGCTAGCCAGCCCAGGTTCTAGCCAGGGAAGGACGTATAGTACTAGTAAGTATTCACCGCTCCAAGCAGCGCGTTTAGGTCAGTACACACATCACTTATCAACGAGACCCAGGTGAAATCGCCAGTATAAAGGCCACTGTTCGTTCCACCGAGGTAGAGTTCAGAGCCGGAAGCTCCAAGCTTGAAACTGAAGACGGGAGATGTCACGACATCCTGAGAGATGAGGGTCTGGAATAGCGGGGTTACGTTATGGACGGACATGGCCTCGAAGCCCATGCCCATCAGGCCGTCCGCTGGGAAATTGCTGCTTGCGAGTGACGTAGAATAGTGGGTTGCAGCCCCAAACGTCGCGTTAGCCTATGGAAAGGCACATCATCAGGACATTGAGGCGAAAACAAAAAATGGCTCTTCATACAGTCAAGCCGGCAATCTCAATAAAATCGGTATATAACTTGCCACTGACAGTAGCGGTACCCAAATAACGAATGTAAAATGGCTCGCCAAGGTCATGTGAAGAATGGCTGGCTTTTGGGTCATACGATTTGTGCCCCGAACAGCTCGAGTCGCAGCTCGTCGAAGGCACAAACAGGACGCTGCTGCCGGTATCGAAGACCACTGTATCAAATTGACGTTGAGACGGTCGTTTCTACCAGAAAGTAAGGAGAAATATCTCACCAGTTAAAGAGACGGCCGGTCTGCCAACGGCGATTGTACCATACCACAGTGAGTTCCTGAAGTCTGTCAGAGGTTCTCCACCGGTGTTGCGTTTGTCCAACTTCCTGATACCCGTGGCAAAGGGATGCTTCACACCAGTATTTGTCTCATATGCAGTAAAGCCATTTTCAATCTTCCTGTAAGTGTGAAGGGAGGATGAATGGTTAGTACAACTTGGGTAACGTGGGGTTTCCCTACGTAATGGTACTTTTGATCACCATACTCTGCCATGCAAATACATCCGCGACGCCATTCGAATCACTGCCGCCATTGCGAGGAGATCCGCGTTTTGCGATGGGGACCGCGATACCAGCAGAAGCGAAAGAATTAGCCAACGAGACCGCCGTAGAAACGAAAGGAAGGGCAGTGAGGATGAATTCGAGAGAGAGGCGCATGTCCGACTGGAGTGGGAGATGCTGTAGAGGTTTCTGGGAGGTCAAAGGAGGGCATCCGGGATGCGGGTCACGGTTGGGGCTTTATAGTAGCTGCACAGTGAGGGGACAGTTCTTGATTCCTGGATCCCAAGACGTTAGAGCGGCATCATGATATCCGCGGCTCAGGATGGCTGAGCGGCATAAATAGAGGATTCCCTTCCTCTTGTCGGCATGCACGCCGTAACTGGACGAACGACCAAATATCCACTTGTTGGGTTGGTTTCTTGCAGGAGAGTCCGGTAAACTGTGGTGAATAAAGGACGTGATTCGTTACCATTACAGCCAATGCCCGCACACTGTAGAAACTAGTACCCCGAAGCCAAGCACTTGCAATCGCCAAGCAGTGAGTGGCAAAAAAAAGGATCGGCATCTCTCTTTCGGAGGCATAGCGGCTATCATGTTGATTTATAATTCAGAATCGTGAGTAAGGTGACTGAATCGAGAAAATGACGGTCAAAAGATAACTTGCCATGATGTGAAATTTCCCTCGATACCGACTTGAAAGGACGAGAAACTGCCTCGCGCCGCGGCCGGAGCAAGTTACTCATTAGTAAGCATTTTTGTTTTCCACGCTTCGCCGGCGCCGGGTTCTACACCTGACAAACCTGGAGAAACCGCATATTGTAAATCCCACGGAACCGAAAAATTGGTGTCCAATTCCTGGACTCTAAATGGCCTGGGCGAGTACAGTAGCTGCTGGAAAACTTTATGAACCCTAGAAAGCGGTGAGTTTCCAGGTTGCCGGGTTTCCAGTTTCCGGACTCGGAAATCTGTAAGGTGACGTACTTTGTACGTAGTTACTCTACGACTGGAGACACCGCCATGTCACCCGCCTCGCGAGAGCCATTCCACTCCTCAAAGTGGACTTCCAGACATTTCGCCCAAGTTCGTCTCCCTTCTTGGATCTTTTCTCCTTCATGAGTACTAGTGACGTTCTCTGGAATCACCCCTTGGCTCGTCCCACCTCGCCTTTTCCCGCCTCTACTGGCACTGCACCACTCAGCGTTGCGCCACTAGAATTGTTCCACTTCCAGTCCCTCTTAACCACCAAGGGGCAGGCCATCTCGCGCGTAAGTGGCTTGGAAACCATGGTAGGTATTCGGCATCGACGTCGGGCATCACATGAAGCAAAGAATCAAAGCAGCCACGGTGGCCTTTTCCGACCCCAGTCTGTGCTTAACTGATATGCAAGAATGGTGCTTACCCTCTAGTGCGACCCCTAACCTATGCCACTGGCAATGCACGTTCGGTACACTCACACACCTTGCCACCTACTTGGGCACTGACGGCGCCACGGTACTCTTCTCACAATGTGGGGCTATTTCCAGTCCTCCGGATGGACGGCGCCCGACACACTGACCACCATTGTCGCCTCCAACGACAAAACGGCGACGGCGACCGCGCCGTCCACTGGGCTCCGCTGAAGGGGAAGAAAGCGTGCACCCCGGGAGCGGTTTCTAGACAGCGGGCAGGATAGAAGCCACGGAAGTAGCGCCTTCCCAACAACGGGCTGTATCACCTGGCTTCGCGATATCCCACACCCACATCACCGCACGCGGAAGAGACGGGAGATGACTCAGATGGAACAGAGATTGCGGCTGAGGCGAGCAACGATGGGTCGGGCGCTGGGCACGGATCAGCTATAGATTCTCATGATCGGACACCTAAAACGGGAACACATGTAGAATACATTGAAAATGGACTACTTTCCACTTCGCTATTCTGACCACCTTTTGACGCGCTGACAAATGGATGTGAATAAGACCTTTCGATCGTACATGGGGACGCAGTCATGATCCCTGCCAGTGTTACCTCGACAACGCTTACCAACTCGAAGGGCCAAATGTTTCACCATCAGGAACCTGCTTGTATGGTACACCAACGTAGTCGGCAGTGTTGGTGTAGACAGTATTACCCCACCATTTCTGAATCGTGTTCTGCCCAATCGTGCCGTTCTTTGGGTATTGAAGAAGAAAGAAGATCACGAGCATGCCGAAGGTATAACCGGCATCTAATCCAGCAGACAACACATCTGTAGAAAGAGATGCACCAAGTCAGAATTCGTGAATCCCGTAAGACGCTAGAGAAGGTGATCACAGTTGTATTTTAACCACCAGTTTATGTTGCGACGTCTGATGATGTAATTGAACACGAAGCAGATAATCACCCAACACACATAATTCAGCGGCGTCCCAGGCGGGATTTGTGTGAGGTCACCAAGCACGATCGGGAAGTTGAGGTACTTGAGAAAGTCCAACTTGAACTTCCTGTGGAGAGTCCATTGAATGAGTGGTAGAACAGCGCCAACCGCAAAGCAGAAGACAAGGCCGTGGTACAGTTGACCGTTGGAGAAGAGACGTTGGGGTCCAACGACACCCCACTGTGGAGCCAATATCAACAAACGACACGGATCGTCAACAAAGAAGTTGAATAGCACGATCTTACAATGAGGGATGCATCACTAAATACATCTATCCAAGGACAGGTGAAATTGTCCTTCTGTCGAGGGCTGCAGAGGTCTTCAACATGTGAGAACATCCACGTCTGCACGCTGAGTTGTACAGTGCCTGAAACAATGGTAGCAACAATTTGGCAGAGGAACATCGGGCGGTGTGGAATCTTCATGTAGTGACCAATTTTCGAATCAGCGGTGAAATTAAGTGCTTGCAACATGGCATTGTAGCCCCAGGTCTTGAAAAGCATCGTGGCAACTGGGTGGTGAGGGAGGGCATATCCAACCACCAGTTCCGTGATGACGTTAAGTCCGACAGTAGTACCTGTCGTGGCTTGAACCACTCCTATTGGGATTGTGAACACGAATGCTGAACATAATGAATTCAATTGGTAGGGATGTCATATGATATTAAGGGATGTTCAGTGGCCTTACCGATGATGAGGGAAAGCACAAATGCCCACACAGGAAGCCCCGTGTCCCACACTTCATTAACAATGACACCAAACGAGAATGTGATCACTGTAAATAATATTAGAACACGACCTTTTGATTGGTGAATGATTCACGCACGGAAGATTGAGAGATACCACCAATCTGGAACCTCCTTGTATACGGACATGAGGTGGGCGTGGATATTGAGTTGCTCTGTGAGCAAGAGAAACACGTGAACCCAGATTTGCCTGCCATAATACAGAATCGTGTGTGTAAGGACAGCAGCGATTGATGTGAACGAGAGAGCATAGGCCAAAACAGTGGATGCGGGGAGGAAGAGGGGGCTGTAAGACTTGTATTGCTCGTGGTTGAAGGAGCCATCTGCATTTATTACCCGAGAGAAATTGTAAACACTTCCTGTGTTATCAAAAACTTGCGAAGACACCAAGGGTAGATAAGCACTGTGCCAAGCATTGTAATACTGTGTGCACATGCTCAGATGCGAATGAAAATTGCAGAAGGATAAAGATGGCTTACATAGAGAATTGGGAGGAGAAACCAATAGAAAAAAATGATGGTGAACCCAGCATTGGCAGCAACCCACCATGGAGTGACGAGGGGAGAGCCATTGAAGACAGTTATTTGACCCCAGTCAAAAGTTACGAGACCCATACTCAGGCCATGAGTAACGCCAAATAGCTGGTTGATCTTGACATTGTTAGGAGCGATCCAACACACCCACGAAAATACTGAGAGAGCTGTGAAGAGATACGAGGGCAAGAAGTCTAGGATGATTTGAATAATCAGAGTAAGTTGCAGAGGCGGTGGAAGAGCTTGGAAACTGACTATAAAAGAAGTAGCCAGTGGCTACGTAGGTGAAGAAACGGACTCGGGAAATGCCATCACGCGCGCGAGAACCTATCGTGTCCTGGGTATGCAAAGTGTTGAAAAGTGCAGCATATGCGAGTGTCCAAGGCCAGATCATAGTTGGTGGCACAACGAGGATACGTTTGAAAATACCACCAATTGAGAGGCTAATCAGTTGAGTCGACATCACCAACATCCACTGGTCTGATTAGATAAAGAGACCAGTCAATAGGTATAATACATGTGGAACGCATGACTGGCATACATATAAAGTTTGGTCGCTGATTGTAGAAGGTCCTCTGGGTCACGATAACATTAGTCTTAATGCGATATAGGAGATCAGCGAACAGCGTTGAAATGGCTTGTCGAATTGCACTCACAGCGTATGCAGATTCACAGCCAACAGAAGCCATGATCGTGGCGATGACGTGTTCTTTGATCGTGAATGGCCCAGGGTTAAGAGAGATGCGAAAGATACACGCCCTTGGCATATATCGAGCCCATGCTTTGCCAACGGGGAAAATGAGAAACAGGCATATCACCTATTCGAAGGACCAAGATTAGCATAAGCAAAAACACTTGATGACCGTTGAAGACGAGCCTGATAAATCACAATGTTAGGATATCTGAAATGGAAGAGATGATTGACACCAGGAATGAGGATAGCAAAAATGAGGCCAAGGGTCCAGGCACGGAGAGTGGATGAATGCATTTCCGGATCATCTGTATTGGCGACAGCAGCGCGCACTTCAGGATACGGAGATTCTTCTGAGAGGAGTGTCGCTGTGGGATCGAAGTTTGGATCGTCGAATCCATAGAGACTTGGAGAGATATTGCCCTGCATATGATGCAGTCAGTGAGGCAGAGCGGATTGAGAGGAGAAAGGAATGAGAAATCAATCCGACCTCGACGATTTTGCTGGAGTGCTCCGGGTCATGCCTCTCGACGTCGACGGACCTGTCATTTGCAGGGAGTGACATGGTAACTGGCTTGGGGCCCCTTGAGCGCGTAGACACAGGGAGTAGCGGTGGCGTGGTGTTTTATAACTTGATCTATCTGAGAAGGGGCACGAAAACGCATGAACTAAATTTTTGTCAGGACATTGATACTCTTAGTCTCTTCTCGGAGACCGCGGAGCAACAGCTGTAGATACGGTCAGTACGAGACCGTGCTCTCCCAGAGATAGTTGCGATAAAGGGGAGATACTAATATTAGAGAGGACGACGAAGATGTTCGGCCTGGACATTTGATAGAAGTCTAGGAACCCAGCATTATATCCAGAATCCCTTTTGGAACACCCCACTCTGCAGAGGAGATACGACAACCGTGGGTTCGAGCCAAAAAGTGGAGGCTGTCCCCTCGATTTAGTCAACCAACACGGGTCACAATGACCCACATAGTCACGGTACTAAGGATCAGCCAACGTATCCTTTCAGTCAAGCGCTGTTGTCCCTGTTAGAGGGAGGCTGGTACATGTTTGCATGAAAAGTGACAACGACGATTTGTGTGAATGCGCCCTTTCTTTGAAATACATTTAGCTGTCCGCGCAGGCACCCCCGGGCCTGCCTCCGAGTCCCGGCCCGGCCGCTTGAGCGCTAGGGATATTTATGAGCGGCGCTGCTGGCCCTTCAGCCGCGCAGCTCCTGCAAACCCCCTTTTTTTGGGCTCAAATACGCCTGACATCAATGCAGGTGATCTTCCCCCGTTGGCTCGGCGTCTTGAACGCCAAAAATAACCTACGCTTGTTTCACACGGAACGATCGACTCGTGGGACTTTCCAACTGCGTTGCTTACTCCTTCACCAACCCAAACTGTACCACGTCCCCTGCACCATCGCGAAAGCATAGACGAACAAGACGAACAAGACGAACAAGACGAACAGATGAACAATGACGCCCGACCGGAGGTTGAAAGTCCGAGTGTTGAGAGAGAGCAAGTCCATGATCCGCGGAACGCCACCTCTCCCATGTGCTTTCCTAGTAACCTGTTGCCCGGCGCTAGCGCTGGTTGTCCGGCTGCTACTGTCAAATCCATATCTGCCAATCATCCTTTGACCACAGCTGTATTGTCTCCTATGTACGGCAGCTCCACCCATCCGTCGTCCCAGGATCACCAGTCTCTCCGAGCGAACGCCCGTCTCCAGATCCGAGCCCGAGCTCATAGAGCCGCATTCGAATGTCACGGGCACAGCGAAGGTACGGAACGGGCGTGAGCCACTTTTATCCCCAACGACGTGTTCCGATGCGGAAAGGGCCACCCATATTCGGCATCGACGTCGAGTATCACATGAAGCAAAGAATCAAGGCAATGTGCTACGGTGACCTTTTCCGACCCCAGTCTGCGCTTATCTGTGCAAGAATGGCGCTTACCGACGTGGTCGTTCTGAACCAAACTAATGCTGTAGCGCGACCCCTAATCTATACCACTGGCAGTATACTCACACACCTTGTCGCCTACTTGGGCGCTGACGGCACCACGGTATTCTTCTCACAATGTGGGGCTATTTCCAGTCCTCCGGATGTACTGCGCCCGTCGCACTGACCACCATTGTCGCCTCCAACGACACAACTGCGTCTGCGACCGCGCCGTCCACTGGGCGCTGCTGAAGGGGAAGAAAACGTGGACCCCGGGAGCGGTTTATAGACACCGGGCAGGACAGAAGTCACGAAAGTAGCGACTTCCCCACATCGCAGCTGTATTACCTGGCTTTGTAATGTCTCGCATCGCCGCACGCGGAAGAAACGGGAGACGACTCGGATGGCACAGAGATTGCGGCTGAGGCGAGTAACGATGGGTCGGGCGCTGGGCACTGATCGATATAGACTTCCATGATCGAACACCTAAAACGGGAACACATGTAAAAATACGTTACTACGTATTCCCACTTCCCTATTCTGAAACACCATTTTACACGCGGACGAATGGGTGTGAACAAGACCTTTCGATCATGCATGCGGACGCCGCCATGATCCCTACCAGTGTTACCTCGACAACACTTACCAACTCGAAGGGCCAAATGTTTCACCATCAGGAACCTGCTTGTATGGTACACCAACGTAGTCGGCAGTGTTGGTGTAGACAGTATTACCCCACCATTTCTGAATCGTGTTCTGCCCAATCGCGCCGTTCTTTGGGTATTGCAGAAGAAAGAAGATCACGAGCGTGCCGATGATATAACCGGCATCCAATCCAGCAGACAACACATCTATAGAAAGAGAGTCAGAATTCGTGAACCCGTAAGACGCGAGAGAAGGTAACCACAGTTGTATTTTAACCACCAGTCTATGTTGCGACGTCGGATGATGTAATTGAACACGAAGCAGATAATCACCCAAGACACATAATTCAGCGGTGTCGCAGGCGGTATTTTGGCAAGGTCACCAAACACGACCGGGAAGTTGAGGTACTTGAGAAAGTCCAACTTGAACTTCCTGTGGAGAGTCCATTGAATGAGCGGTATAACAGCGCCAACTGCAAAGCAGAAGACAAGGCCGTGGTACAGTTGACCGTGAGGGAAGAGACGTTGGGGCCCAACGACACCCCACTGGAGACCAAATATCAACAAATGACACGGATCGTCAACAAAGAAGTTGAACAGCATGATCTTACAATGATGGATGCAGTACTAAATACATCTGTCCAAGGACAGGTGAAACTATCTTTCTGTCGAGGGCTGCAGAGGTCCTCAACATGTGAGAACATCCACCTCTGCACACCAAGTTGTACGGTGCCCGAAACAATGGTGGCAACGATTTGGCAAAGGAACATTGGGCGGTGTGGAATCTTCATGTAGTGACCAATTTTCGAAATTTGGGTAAATGTAAGTGCTTGAATTGTGGTATTGTAACCCCAGGTCTTGAAAATCATCATTGCAACTGGGTGGTGAGGGAGGGCATATCCAATCACCAGTTCTGTGATGACATTAAGTCCGAGAGCAGAATTTGTCGTGGCTTGAACCACCCCTATTGGAATCGTGTACCCGAATGCTGAACATAAATGAATTCAAACCGTAGGGATGTCATATGATACTCAGGGATGTTCAGTGGCCTTACCGATGATGAGAGAAAGCAGAAATGCCCACACAGGCAGACCTGTGTCCCACACTTCATTAACGATGACACCAAACGAGAATGTGATCGCTGCAAATAAAATTAGAACGCAACCTTTTGAGTGGTGAATGGTTCACACACAGAAGATTGAGAGATACCACCAATCTGGAACCTCCTTGTAAACGGACATGAGATGGGCATGGATATCGAGTTGATTGGTGAGCAAGAGAAACGCATGAACCCAGATGTGCCTGCCATAATACAGAACTGTGTGTGTAAGGACAGCAGTGATTGATGTGAACGAGAGAGCATAGGACAAAACAATGGATGCAGGGAGGAAGAGGGGGCTGTAGGACTTGTACATCAGGGAAAACCTCAAATGCTAATTTAGTGTAATTATGGAAAATCATAAGAAATTTTGACAAATTTTG
>QLPA01004037.1:0-14367 GCA_003313945.1 Lactifluus pinguis | reverse complement strand
TGAACCAATTGTTTTAAGTGATTTTAAGTAATAATTAAACAACACCTGATAATCAAGCAAATGAATACAACCGGTAAGTGCTGTAAGCAATTGACAAGATGTTTTAAGTGCAATTAAGTACACAGATATGATTGGTAAGCAGTTGGTTAAAAATCATGTGACCACTTTGCTTAAAAAATGGGCATCGCTTAACTTCACTTAGTTGTGCTTAAATGACTCAATTATCTTAAGCATTGCTTAATGTACTTAAAACTACTTAAAACGTGATTTTATGCAATTTTAAGTAGATTTTAAGCAGATTTTAAGAAGATTTTAAGTAAAATGTTTTAAGTGACTTTAAGTGACTTTAAGCTGCTGGGACATTTTGCTGATGTCTCCTCTGCCCTAATAAGGCTTCGAAGGTTGGTGGGTGTCCTACAACACCCCAGGACTCTGCGTGTTGTTACCTTGAGTAACCCTGAGTCCACAGTCTTGGGAGAGACTGAAATGAACAGAACCCTTGTTGGGACCCGGCCCTAGTCGAGCTGTAACAAAAGCCGAAGCTCTTACCACGGTAGTCCACGCTGAACAACCTCACTACCTTTAATCAGATCTGAATTAAGGAGTTGTTGATAGAAAGTCACCTTGTTCTAAACAAGGCAGTCAAGCTCCTCAACGAAGCTACCAACAAAGTTGACAAGATTTGTTGGAATGACACCAGAATATTCTGGGAAGAAACTTGTGAACACTTGAACTCACTTTTAAAAGCAAAGACAGAACTGCTCCAAACAGGGAGTGAGAACGTACTGGTCATCTACTACAGAAACGGACCAATCACCTTCCACAGCCAAATCTGGACTGATACCGTGACAGATTGCTGAAAGTCGTTTGGGATAAAGACGCCCCAGATTACAAAACCAGAGTCATCCCGTGGAAAGATGACAATCTATCCATTGAACGAAAAGGAAGGATTCCGAGTTCTCTTTTAGAGAACGAGGTTTTATCTCGATTTTCACAGGGGAAATTTGTGCCAACCGTGGGAAAATTCATCGATATTGTTGCTGCATCTCGGCATCAAGTGCGGAGTTTGTCAGTACTTTATTTGACTTTATGTGATTATATGATGATGCGCTTTCCTTATTTGAATATGCATGTGCGCATTGTGTTAAGATTGTGGGAATTTTCATTGCTATTGTTGCGGCTGTTGCTGGTTTGTCGCATGTGTGTTGTGTGTGGGAAAATTCATCGCTATCGTTGCGGCAGTTGCCGGTTTGTCATCACCTGTGTGTTGTGTGTGAGAAAATTCATCGCTATCATTGCGGCAGTTGCCGATTTGTCATCACTTTGTGTGTTGTGTGTGGGAAAATTCATTGCTATCATTGCGGCAGTTGCCGGGTTCCCCATTTATATGTGTGCATAGTGGGAATTGTGGGAAAATTCATCGCTATTGTTGCAGCAGTTGCTGGGTTCCCCATGCACATTACCTCTCGGATTTCATCTCAAACTCATCCTCGTGCCTGCCCTAAACATCTTCCTGATTAGGACTATCAACCCGCCGTATAGTCATTGTCACCAATCCCGCCTTTGCACGCAAGACGTGCATGCCGTCCCCGATGCCTTTTGCAACTTTCCAAATCCGTCTTACGACACCGTTGCCACTTACTTCGCCCAGCACGCCAACAGCGCCAACAGTCTCCAGGTCGATAACGCCCACCTCTTCTTTTGAGACACAACTAGTCCGGGAGTTGTACTCAATGATGGGGGATCGGAGGAACGATGTGGGTGATTAAGTTTTTCTGATAGGTGAGGCACCCACCTTGAACATACTCCAGATTCCATTGACGTTCTGACGGCGTCTCGTTTTGTAACAATTGTTCACCCACTATGCCGACAACCTTGGCACCATCTCACTTGTCGATTGTACGTGAACTACTACAGAGTTTTGTGTGTTATTTGTCATTATTTTTATGCACACAGCACGGTGGAGTCCGACCCCCTTCTTCCCCTGTGCTTCAACTTTCATGTGCTCTGGCCCTGGCAGGTGAAATGGTCGAGTATTTGGCGAACGCCCTCCCAGACAACCTCCCACTCCTCGCTGACATCGCAAAGGCGTGCACCGACACTGGTTTCAAAAAAAACGGCATCTGCATCGAGGCCAAGGGCAATCCTCGATTCTGGACAAAGTACAGCGGCGATGTCACTCGGGGTGAGGGCCTCACGCAGGCTTACGTTGCCAACATCATCAACGCCGACCTTGAGAGCGTCGTCCGCGTCCCCGAGGTCTACGTCATCTTCTCACGCGAGGTGTCGGTTCATTGTCATGGAATATGTTAACGGCACGACCTTTGCGAGCCACAAATTGACTGGTGGCAAATACCACAAAAATGAGGTGCAAGCTGTTGCAAATGCCGTCAAGCAGCTCATCAACATCAAACTGCCTCCGGGTACCGCCCCCGGCCCCATCGGCGGTGGCTGCATCCCCCACGACTTCTTCCTTGATTTTAGTATCTCGCATTGATACTCCCGTGCCTTGTGGCAAACAAGGTGATTAAGTCTGCTAGCCCTCGAACGTCCCCTGTTGATTTCCGAACTGAGACTGCAGAAGGCCTAGTCTTATGTCTGTCGGACCACGATGAGACCAATTTTATGGTCGATGCCACGGGAAAGCTCTGGTCTATCGACTTCAGCAGCACCTGCTCCCTGCCGCGCTCGTTTGTTTACTAACTCGTTGAAGCGGGTGCCGAGCTTTTTGGGCGATGTGTGGCATATCTCGCCAAATATCCAGAATCTCCCAACTACACAGTGATGGATATAGCTGCAGGTCAGCTCGTTATTACTGGCAATAACTCCTTGTGTAAGTAACCATTGTCGATCTGTCTTGCTGCGTGGCATTGGTCGACAATTTCATTAGTGTTGCTGTCGCGCGGCCTTCGCCTGGTTCTTAAGGAAGAAAACTAAGGCTCTCCCAAGCACAGAGATGGCTGGATTTTTTGGAGTTATATGGATGTGCCACATATTCCCCAATTTACTGCCTTATTCCTATTTTGTTGTTTGTAACGATCTGGTAGTATTTTCTTTTCACGCGCTCGATGAGGGCGTTGAATCCCTGCTGCGACTCACTGAGATGGTCGCTGCAGCTCTTGTCTTGCTTCAAAGTCCTCCACACCTTCGCCATGTACTTGAGTTCCTTGCAGATGGCTTGTCTTTCATCCTTGTTCAAGCTACACCATCTATCCTGCAGGGTATCACCCTCAATCATGATCAAGGACATGTATATAAACCTCGGAACTGGTAAATTAATTGAAGCTCCGAGAGTGATAACGAAGGAAAACGAGCGGCGTGAATGCGAAAACGTGGAAACGAGCGAGAACGAAAAGGTGAAAAGAAAAAGTGGGCGAATCGATGCCCTTACAACTGGATTCGTCGTAGCTATATACTTGTCCATAGTGGCTACTCATATAGCTACTAATTGCTGCAATATAGCAAGTTATAAAGACAAAATGAGTCCGAAAAATGGAGGTATCACGAGCGGCGCGCTCGAACCTCAGGTGCGACTGCAGCCTCCTGAAACGCGCGAGGGGCCTCGGAACAATATACTAAAGCTAATAAAAAGATAGTAGGTCAGTTAGAAACCGAAAGAGGTATAGTAAACGGTCTGGACGTCCACCCCCAACGGGGAGCGGACGCGATCCATCCCGGATCGCCCTCAGGCTGCCAAGAGCGATGGCAACGCCTTCCTCGGGCTCCTCTGGCCTCCCACGGCCAACTCCTCCTCTCCCTCGGCATCCAATATCGCCTCCCAAATCGGCAATATACTCCAACAGGAACAGGCACAGAAAAAATCGATTTGTCCCTCCTCGAAATTGACAAACGAGTACGTGGACCACGAGTCGACGTCTCGAATCTCACCGCCAAACTCCAAGAGAATTATGGACGGGACCTGGGTCATCAAACGCAAAGTCCTCTCAAACCCTGCGAGACCGGATTTCCCGAGTCCCGACGTCCTTATGGGGTCATCTCGAATTCATTCGTCGATCTCAATCGGGTCTTCCACTTCCACTTCGCCACTGACGGGCCTGCCAAGCAATCCGTGCGGCGCCTCGGCGACCTTGACATCGTCACCGACAGTCTCCGTGTCACTAGAGAAATTCGGTCCTCCGAGACTGGACCACTGCCTGGGACCGGTACCAAGAAGCCCGGGCCATCCTGTTTCTCTACTTTCACCGGGCTTGCGAGCTCAAAGACTATGGGAGGCACATTATTAACAAACACCTTTATCACAGTCGGACCTTCTCCTGGCCGTGTCATCCTCTATGACAAGCGCGTCTGAACGCGAGCTGCCGAATGTGCGGGACTCCTCCTTAATGACACGGCAGCCTTCCATTCTGACTACACACAATTCATCTTCGGTGGGATGTTTCCCGGAGAAACAAACTTCAACAACCCAGGCAGGGCCGAAGGCCAATCGACCACACTCATCCGAGGCATGCAGGTGGTTCAACCTCAGAGTTTGCCCAGATGGTCCATTTGTCAGCGGTGCCGGCGTAGGGGACACACCAGCACCAATTGTCAAGCCATCGCCGGAGACAAACCTCAAGCTGGCGCACCCCAACGCATGTAGTTATCCACACTTTCTACAGGTTTTATTTGGGAACATTCGACCAACTCATGTTTCTTGTCACCTTCTGCGAGAGCCACAGAATTTGCAGACCCTCTCCCTTCGCCTCCAATCTCGATCCTTTTGGACCCAGCCACTGCGTTCACTCTCTCGAAATACTCTCACCTCTTTCAAGTTGTAACGCCAATCAATGTCAATCATTTTGCATCACTCCTTGCGTCTCACCCTAACCAACCCTTCGTTATTTTGGTCATCTGTGGCCTGCGTGAGGGTTTTTGGCCACCGGCAGATGAAAACCCCGAGCATTATGTCGAGTCGCGTGACTTCCCTCAGCGTCCACTTTCACCCTCCTCCCTTGCATTCGCATGTGCTCAGTGTGAAGAGGAACAGCATCTCGGTCGTCGCTCTGATGTGTCCCCCCATCAGGTAGGACTTTTTCTTATGCCCTACATGTCAGGTAAGTGATACAAGAAGTAAAGAGGCCTTTGGTAGTAGCTCACAAAACACGGTTCCTTTTCAGTCGATTTTTCCACCATTCGACCTGCCCAATTTGGCATGCTGCCACATTGGGATGCTTGGAGGGTGCTTCCCTGCCTCGCATCGTCAGGTGAGCTCCCTCCAGCTTTTTTCTTTTCTCCATGTTCATTGGGGGTGTCCGGATGGCGTCGGGATCGCGTTGGCGTCACTGTTGCGGCTTTCCCAGTGCCGAACGCCATCAACCAGTGTCGTCACAATTTCTGAAGGGGCACTCGGGGCTTCAATGCATACAGTGTGCTGTTGGAGGGCCGACTCTTGCTAATCAACCATCACATCTGTCCCTCGCTGACTCGGAACGAATCCAATGGTGACATCCATGAACTCAGTCGTTGCGCATTTGTGGCCTCTCGTGAATGCCTTGGCATCACAATTCCACCTTATCTCGATCTTCGGCACCTGACCTGGTGGCCGCACGGGATGTGGCTCGGCTTTGCAGAGCCAATGATACAACTCTTCGGCCAGTGTACGGGAGAAGGAGAATGCCCTGACGAAGTCGTATCAGGTTCGAAATCAGGAAGCTGCAGACGGTTACATTACAAGGTAACTGCCAGCCAGGGTGGGGAGACTCTGGCAGAACACCGTTTCCTTCGATGCCTCCATTCAAGTTGACATTGCTTAGGGCCAAGGGAGAGTCACCATGAGCCTGATCCCACGCTACGCCCTGGAAGCCTTTCTTGGCACCTGCGCCGTCGTGGTGATATACTAAATCGTGGACGGGCTCTACCACTTTGCCACAACCATCAGTGTCGCCTCCTCCTCTGACAACCTGAGTGGGCCTGGCCACCGCTCTTCAATGGCCCCTGGACGTCCACTTCGATCATCGAATTCTGGAGCTTCTGCTGGCACCAGTTCTTCCCCTACATGTTCGTCGTATTCGGTGCCTGTCCCAGTGGTGCATTGCTAGGAAAACCCGGCACGTGTATAGGTGCATTTGCCATGTCCGTGGCCTTGCACGACCTGGGCTTGATGTATTTGTATGTGAACTTGTGAAGAGTCTGGGTGGCAGTGGAAATGTGGCAGATGATGATGACGACGATGACAGCCATGACCATGGTGAGGATTCTCAGCTCACCACTGTCCTTGCTATGTGTGGAGGTGGCCAGTACCAAGGTGATGACAATCTAGAGGCAGCTCTCCTTTGATCACCACCAACACCTTTTTGCAATTGCTGCATTCTCTGGCTATGTCTGCACCCACAAGTTTGATCATGTTGTTAGAGATGGGCATTGTCAACATGCTGTATCAAATTTCAACAGGCATTCTCCCATCATTTCATTTCAAGAGTGGGGAACAAGGTAACTCTCCAACTGGCCAGGGTCTTGGTTCTAAGTTGCCAGTGAGGACTCACCAATATGACCATGATGCAAACTCTTGTGCATACAGTGGACCCAAGGATCAGTTTGAAGAGGCTCTCAGCTTCATTTCTGAGCTCGTTCTGCCCCTGCTGGGGGGTATGTTGAACTGTGGTCTGTTGCCCTGACCTGCCTGCACCATTTGTATTGTTCCTGTGCCTCCCTATCCTGCCTTGTTTGTTGAAATATTTAGCTACTTTATCAAATAATAAATATGTGTCAGTCACAACATTCAAAAAGTAAGAAAATGGTAAAAGTTCAAACCCCATACCTGGGATATGTCTTGTCAATCTCTTATATGAGCATATATATATAATATATGAGAGAACTCGGAAATGCCATACAAATTAATGGCCCACTAGCTCAAGTCTGCTACCTAGAATCCAGAAGAAAAGCCCATTAACTATTCCAGAAACCAGACACCTATCGGTATAACGTAGAAAGACATGGGAGAAGAGTTAGAACCCCATGCGAATTCATCAACCACCAGTGGTACAAAATCTATTGGCAAGATAGTGAATATTGTGTAGAACCCAACATGAAGTTCACCCAATTCAACCACATCTTCAATGAACTAGAATTGACATTGTCAATGCAACCAACAGAAGAAGAGCACGACAGCAACAGCAAGTCCAAAGAAAGCTCCCCAGCACAAGCAACTGCCCCAGATTCATCAGCAGAAGAAGGACCTACTAGGAGCTCTCCACCAACACAACAAGACGTGGAACCACAGATAACTACACCTATCACCCCCATAGACCACACCATGAGTGCCCTCACCCTCTCATCCCCACCTGTTCACCTCATATCAGGAACCATGACACACCCCCCTCAAACCCAGACCGGTGGACCAAGCGGGTCTGAAGGTGGTGGAGGAGGCAGTGGTGGGGGTGGCGGAGGACCTGTTGCAGGGGGTGGCCAAGCCAGTGGTGGTGGTGGAGGAGGTAGTGGTGGAGGCGGTGGCGGCGGTGGCAGAGGAGGTGGAGCAGCCATGGCTGCAGGACAAGCTCTGCCAGCGAATCCCCTGCGAAATGGCCTCAAAGGTGTCGCCCCCACCATCTTCAGAGGAGACAGAGAACTATATGATGTGTTCCAGCAAGAATGGAGGATGTATTGCGCGATAAACAGAAATCACGACGATATGACGATCCCATACAACCAAGTCCTGACCAAGCTAGGCCTGATAAAAGGACCAGATGTCTCTGCATAGGTCCAAGATTATCTAGATGACCTCAAACAAGAAGTGGTCCAACTTGGGGAGAATGACAAAGATCTCTGGACCAACTTTGAAGATGCACTTGAAGCTGCTTTCAAAGACACCAACAAAGAAGATGAAGCCATTACCAAGTTGGACAGCCTGGATATGAATAAAATCAAAGGAGGCCTGACGTCCTACATCGGCGAATTCAACCGACTAAGAAAGAAGGCAGGATGGGACGCAGACAGCGAAGGCACGATGCGCCTCTTCAAAAGAGGTCTAGACCTGGGACTTGTTCCGAGTTCTCTTTTAGAGAACGAGGTTTTATCTCGATTTTCACAGTGGAAATTTGTGCCAGCCATGGGAAAATTCATCAATATTGTTGCTGCACCTCAGCATCAACTGCAGAGTTTGTCGGTACTTTATTTGACTTTACGTGATTATATGATGATGTGCTTTCCTTATTTGAATATGCATGTGTGCATTGTGTTAAGATTGTGGGAATTTTCACCGCTATCATTGTGGCTGTTGCCGGTTTGTCACATGTGTGTTGTGTGTGGGAAAATTCATCGCTATCATTGCAGCAGTTGCCGATTTGTCATCACTTATGTGTTGTGTGTGGGAAAATTCATCGCTATCATTGTGGCAGTTGCCGGTTTGTCATCACCTGTGTGTTGTGTGTGAGAAAATTCATCACTATCATTGTGGCAGTTGCCAATTTGTCATCACTTGTGTGTTGTGTGTGGGAAAATTCATTGCTATCATTGCAGCAGTTGCCGGGTTCCCCATATGTGAGTGGGAATTGTGGGAAAATTCATCGCTATTGTTGCAGCAGTTGCCAGGTTTCCTATGCACATTACCTCTCAATTTTGTCTTCAAACTCGTCCTTGTGCCTGCCCTAAACATCGACCTGATTAGGACGTCTCGAGTATCAACCCGCAGTCATCCCTCGCTGCTTACCTTGCCTGCTTTCCACGACCCTCTCTGCCTGCTTCCCGCTTTCTGTCATCTCCATCGCCCGTCCTCTGTCTCGCGCCCTCTGTCACCAGCATTGCCTCCTTTTGTGTCCTCTTATTGCCACCACTGTTCGCCCTTGTCGCCACCACCATTTGCCCTTGTCGCCGCCATCATTTGTCCTCTATCGTCGCCACCACTTGCCCCATGTTGTCACCACCGCTCTGATGATTGCCTGCTAGTATGGTACATGCCAGTGTGTCATGACTTCTTCTTTGACTTCTCATGCTAATCTTTTTTTTTTTTCATTCCTCTTTTCGTCCCTCTGCATACCCTTTGAGGGATGGCCTCCCCCAGCCGCTGGCACTGAGGGGAGCCGTTACGCATGGACATTTGATGGCGTCACTGTCGCTCGGACATCACTTTTGCGACCCCCCAACGCTTGATGCCTGTGACGCCTTCTCTTTGTCACAACTGGTTTGTCTTTAAGTGTGGTCGGTAGTCCCTTTTTTCTTTTGCCTTCCACCTCTGCCACGCCTCGCCATGCCTTCAGTGCCTCCTGCGCCTGGCCTCCTCTACCGTTTTTGCCTCACATCGGGGTTTCCTCCTGGACCCACTACGCTGTGTGGCGGTCCACAGTGTCACGCTGCCAGCGCCGATGCCTTTTGCACATCCTCCCTGGTACGTTGTCACGCCCCCGCCCTGCCCCATGCACGCTGACTTTTTTTTTTCACCTCTACCTCCACCCAAACGTGTTCCACTGCCACCTC
Organism: Lactifluus pinguis; assembly: GCA_003313945.1. NCBI lineage: Eukaryota > Fungi > Basidiomycota > Agaricomycetes > Russulales > Russulaceae > Lactifluus > Lactifluus pinguis. The sequence continues at coordinate 4,959 of QLPA01004037.1, read as the reverse complement.
CACCCTCCACCCTCCTCCACCTCTGCCTCTGCCTCTGCCCCCACCGCGTCCTCCTTTACATCCTGCGCCTGTGCCGCCTCAACGTTTTTGCATTGTGCCCTTCTGGAACCAGTGAGCTGCGGGGTCCATGGCACACGCTGCCTGCGCTGCGCCTTCTGTTCCTCCTCCCAGGTAGGTTGTGCACTGCCTGCCCTACCCTCAACATGTGCTGACCATTTTTTATTCACCTACTCCTGTGCTGCCGCCTTCTCTGCCTGCACCACCTGTCCTGCAACTTCTGTCTCCTCTGCCAGCCCCGCGCCCTATGCCCCCTCTGCATCCCTCACCTCCTCCTGCGTTTCCTGAGGCTTTTCCTGCGCTTCCTGCGCCCCGTGCCTCCCATGTCTCCTCCTCTGCCTTCTGGGCCTGGGCCTGGGCCTCCCCCACTGCTTTCACCTCCTCCTGGATGCACTGGCACTGCGGGGCTGTCTAGAGTGTCACGCTGCCTGCACTGATGCGTTCTGCCCCTCTCCCTGGTATGTTGTCACTCTGTCTGCCCCGCCTCAACACGTCCTGACTTTTTTTTTGCCGCCTCCACCTCCTGTGCCTCCTCCTCCTCCCCCGCCTGGACCACCACCTCCTGCGCCTCCTGCACTACCCCTCCTGCACACCTTGCGCCTCTCATGCCTCCCACACCTCTTGTGCCGCTTGCACCTCCCGCACCTTCTCTGTGGCCCTGCAGCCCCACCCCTGCCAGGGCTGTTGCACCAAGGCCTGTGGAATCACTGGATTAGTACATAGTCCTAGATAGTTATTGATGTAGTAGTTTGTTTGAAATATATATCATTTTGTGCTTAAATGTCTGTGTGACTTGGATATAAAATTGGTTTCATCCTTAAGTCTTGCTTAGGCTGCTTAATTAGCTCAATTAAGCAGACTTAAGCACAAATTAAGCAGAAAGTGATTAAGTCAGCAGCAAGTTGTCATTACTGTGATTAATCTCATATTGCTTAAATGTCTCTTATTGTGCTTAAAATCCAAATTAAGTGTGATAATCAATGTCAATCACCACTTAATCAATTTCAGGTTTTCCTGATGAAATTCTACTAACTCAGACACATCAAACATATGTATGAAAAAGCTCAATGGATGTACTATATCCAATATGGAAAGTTATGTGTTATTAGGATTATTTGTCTCTGTCAGTATGCAATGGCATAGTAATAGTTGTGTGTATGATGCAATACTCTTCAATATTTGGCATGAAAGTCCTTATTGTATGCATGGAATTAATTAAGCAACAACATCTTGATTTTTTGATCACTGTGGTACTGGAACAAGAGTTTATACTTTAGAGCAAATACAGAATTTCATAAGGCATTGGTTTGCAATGTTAGACAGTGAGTTTGCATTTGGGTGTTACACAAGTGTGCATGCTGTCATGAATTGGTTGTTGATTTCTCTATACCCTGTTATGATGTCATGCCTCATATATTGTAACAATCATGAAGTGGACAGTGACAAACACTCATCAAATTTGTGTGAGATTATGACAGATGCTGCACCCTGCACATTATTCTGTACAGCAGTACATGGATAATTTTATTACCCCTTATCTTCTGTATGTCATGGATGTATTGGATGAGAGATCAATCCTGAGGCTCAGTATATCATCTACCTATTGGACAAGAATCAGATCCTGAGGCTAGGTAGATAGTAAGTAACTTAGAAATGAAGCAAACAGTGATAAGATACTAACCTTAGTCAGAATGAGAAAAAACTGAGGTGCACAGAACACAATAGCTATAGTACTTAAGGTAGAAAGTAACTGAGATAATTAGCAATGTAATATGACCATAATATAATGTGAAATGCTATAAGAAATGAAAGATTGAGGCAATATAATATAAAACACAGAAGTGAAACTGATATCTTTTGGATATTAGCAGTCACATATCATGTTATGCATTTCCACAGTTGAGTTGACTTACACCTTGTGAGGCTACACTCCCAACAGGATGCAGTGAATCCTTAGTTTGTTCATTTATGTTTATATTCCACCCACCTATACTAGCAATTGAACTATAGAGAGGACTACATGTGTTGGAGCCCATTTTAAATATTGAAGCAGGTGGCTTATTCTGTTGGTACAAGTTGTGTGGTGTAATTTACTTTTTATGTGAACACTTCACATCAAGGATTATCACTAGTGATATGGTTTCACAACAGTATATTCACAGGAACTTGATTGGTTCCTAAGTTGTTAACTATATCTTTGATACCAGTTAATGATTCTATTTTGGCAATATATGTTCATGATACATATATTATGTAAAATATAGTGCCTTGGGTACCATTAATGGATAACAAGATGTACATCTAAAAATTGGGGAGGGAAAATAATTTTTGATGTCCAAAGTGTCCTTGGTATTGTTAAATTATTGTTATGGAATTTGCATACATCAGGAAACCACAAAACATTTTTCAACTCACTCAGGCTTATACCTGTATTGTGATATACATTGTCAATCTGTTATATATGCATATATATATGAGAGAACTCGGAAATGCCATACGAAGTAATGGCCCACTAGCCCAAGTCAAAAGCATGTTGAGGTGCGTAGGAGCAAAACCAACCACCATGCGAGAATGGCAAGACCTGGCCATTCTACACAATGATGCCTACACCCAGTTGCAACACAAGATAGCCCTGCGAAAAGAGGTCCCTGGTTGGGCCCAACACCTTATAAACAAAAAGAAGGCCCCCAAACCAGAAAAAGACCCTTGGGCCATGGACATTGACGCAACTTGCACTGAACCCAGTAACTGGGAAAAGAAACAGAAACTACACAAAGAAGGGTGATGCTTCTTCTGCGAAGCCCAAGGCCACCTCTCCAGAGATTGTCCTAAAAAGAAAGGACAAAAACCTGGTCAAACTTCCCAGCCTCCCAAAGCCAGAAGAACTAAAGCAAAGGATGATGAAGAAGCCACCTAGGTGGATGAAGAAGAATCGCTAGTAGCCTTGCTGCGAGTGCTCAGAGCCAAGTGTGGAAAGGGGGCCTTTGACAACGCCTTGGAAGGGATGGTGGATGAAGAGGATTTTTGAACGGCTGAACCCATGCAACCTGGGTACGAGCCTGCTTTACTCAAATATGTCGTATCTCAAGATCAAATACATTGGACATTCCCCTATTGTTCACGAGCGCGATAAAAGCAGTTGCAGAAAAAGCACTACTGGACAGTGGTGCTACAGAAAAATTCATGGACCCACAAATGGTGAAGAAGCTAGGAATTGGAGTTCTCTCCCTTAAAGAACCAAGAACGGTCTATAATGTGGATGGGACAGAAAACCAAGATGGAAAAATCACAGAGTACTGTCTCCTCAATGTGCTAAAAGGAAGAAAAGAGGCTGCCCAAATGTTCTTCATAACCAACCTAGGAGACGACTGGCTAATTTTGGGCTACCCATGGCTTTGGGAATTCAACCCAAAAATCAACTGGAAACAAGGCATGATTGAAGGCCCTCCAATTAAACTGACTACTACAGGAAAAAGTTGGAAGCTGAAATGGGTGGCAAAGAAACTGAAAACGTGCAAGACTAGCTTCAGCCAACAATGGGCACAGAAGGAGGGGCGTAACCAAACCACAGTCACTGCCCCAGAGCGCTTCAAAAGACATGCCAAAGTCTTTTCAGAAGAAGCTGCTAAACGCTTCCCCCCACCACGACCAGAAGATCATGTCATCACATTGTTGCCAAATGCCCCAAAGACCATCAAGTGCAAAACTGAAGAAACGGAATCAATGAGAACCTTCCTGAAGGAACAACAAGGAAAGGGATACATGGCACAATCCAACTCACCATGGTCAAGCCCATTCTTCTACATTAAGAAACAAGACAGAAAACTCAGACCAGTCTATGATTACAGGGTCGTCAATGAGCATACAGTAAAAGATGTGTACCCCCTACCACACATCAACACTATCCTCGACCAGATGGGAGACACCAAGCTCATGTCAAAATTTGACATATGAGATGGGTACTACAACATTCGGATCCACCCTGACAGTCAATGGATCACTGCAGTCAAAACTAATGAGGGTCTCTTCGAAGCAAAAGTTATGCCCTTTGGCCTGTGTAATGCACCAGCAACATTTCAAAGAATGATGGATCAAATCTTCACCCCACTGAAGCGAAAGTACCCAAGATGGGTGCATTGGTACATGGACGACTTCATTATTGTCACACCAGATAACCCTGCCCTCCACGACCAAATTACAGACGAGTACCTGGAAATCATGGAAAGGGAATCGCTCTTCCTAAAACCAGAAAAATGCCAATTTGTGGAGAAACAAGTGGAGTTCCTAGGATATGTCATCGATCAAGGGACCATCCGCATAGACCCTAGCAAGAAGCACAGGTTGGACTCGTGGCCACGCCAGTTGAAATCAGTTCGAGAAGTTCGCAGTACGCTGGGCATCTTGGGATATCAAAGACAGTTCATCCCTAGCTTTGCTAACATTGCAAGACCATTGACAAACCTACTAAAGGGAGTCAAGTTTAAGTGGGATGAAGATTGCACAAAAGCGGTGGACCAACTTATCCACCATGTCATGTCCGACCCAGTATTACAACAACCAAGCCTAGAGAAGCCATTCGTGCTAGAAGTGGACATGTCACAATATGCCAGTGGGGCAATCCTACACCAACCAAATGAAAACCAAAAGTTGTGGCTAGTAGGATACTACTCAAAGACTTTCAATGTGGCAGAACGCAACTATGACATCCACGACAGGGAACTCTTGGCTATGATTCGGGGACTAGACCACTGGCGACACTTACTTCTCAGCTCATCACACCCCATCACAGTAGTAAGTGATCATGCCAATCTGCAGTACTACAGAGAAGCCTATAAAATCAACCGAAGAGTGGCAAGATACATCCCCAAACTAGCAGAGTACAACATGAAAATTGTGCACCAT
>QLPA01004028.1:0-14979 GCA_003313945.1 Lactifluus pinguis | reverse complement strand
GAAAGAAGAAAAACCGAATAAATAGAAAAAAAAGGGGGGGCCTTCTGTCCTGTTATGTCGTGTCGTTTGTACGGTAATGTGTCGTCGTTGTTGTTCGTCGTGATTGTATACTCTCACCCCACAGATCGCTTCATGCCGCGTCCCTTTCTTTTTTTTTTTTTTTAACCTTTCCCACCCAGACCCCCACTCCATTTGTACACACGCTGTGTTTCCAGAATAAGTATTTAAAAAAAACAAGTATATGCATCGCAACGCCGCGTTTGTAGCACCCCCATGACGGAATCTTCCGTCAAGTCGCGCCGGGTTCGGTCACGGTCACGGTACAGCCGCACTTGAGCCTAATCTATTGTAACTGCAAAAAAAAATCTATCGCCTATCGGACACACCTCTTTCTTCTAATCATGAACGCACACATCGGTCACCAACTACCAAGTCGGTTAAAAGAATGTGTTTACGGCTACTACTATTATTCATTGCCTCGCACGACACGGATATGGCAACCAGTGCCAGGTCAACACACTACGGCGACTCGGACTCCGAGTCGTGGCGCGATCCTTGTTCTTTCTTATCGGTTTTGGTCATTGGGTCTTGCTTTTGGATTGGTTTAGCTGGCAAACAACAATAGTTTGGGGCTGTCCGACGCCCCCGCCCCGGGATAACTGTTTTTTTCTTCGAGTCACGATCTCCTCATTTGGGCCTCACGCTCACGCTCTTCTTCTTTCACTTCAGCGCAATTTGGTGTTGGTTCTGTTCCGCCGTTTCCCACCCTTTCCTCTTTCCTTTCCTGTCCTTTTTGGCAGGGTACGCAGGGCGGGAGTACTAGTAAGCCCCTGTTTGCGGTCGTTGCCGCAGGCCCGCAGCAAGCGTGTGTCGGGGTTTTATATCCTCCTGCTCCTGGAAAAAGGGTCCCTCTCAGGGTTGCTCCCAATCTCCTATCATCACAGCTTATTGTCCCATAATCTGCACATACTTTAACAAACCACAAGAGGCAGAAAACTAGTGTTCATGTTTGGCACAGAGTGGTGGAGATGCCAAACATGATGATTAGTTTTTTGACTGTACTCCGGGGTTTATTAAAGTAAGTGTCTACCTTTCTCAGAGAAGGGATGACAAGGTTTGTTGATAGAAGGTTGTTCAGGAGTTGCCTCAATGTATCTCCCTGTATCTCTTGTACTTCTAACGACCACGGTGGTGGATGATTCCATCATCTTAGTATCCATGTCATAGTCTGTCAACGCCTTTGGGGAACCACCTTTCAAGTTCTGCGCACAAGGTACGAATATCCAGACAGAGCCATCGACTCGGATACACTGATGTCGTAGTCAACTCACCTTTGATCTATATATCGGCAGGACAGACCATTGTTACCCCTGTCGCGTTCAGTTTTGGTATGCGTACCTTCAAAACACCAACCGGATTCGCCACCGTTAACATCCTGCAACTTGTCTTCGTAAATACCCCCTCCGACCAATTTCACCTTTGCTTTCACCTCTTTCCCTTGACTTGTCCTGACACATTTCTCATATTTTAGGGCTTCACACAGGTTCTCGATCGCGCCTTCCACATTTAGGGCACAGCAACGCCATGTCGGTCGACTGAGCGATGCCTGCGCTGTTGTGCCGATTCAAAATAATTTGCTCAACGAACACCATAACTGGCTTGCGCGCTGCGCGGAACCGTCTATGTGACGTCGATTTTGAACGCAACGAGTAGAGTGGTATCGTGATCACGTGCGGCCACTCAGTGAGGAAGAAGGGGTTATGCCATTGTATGACGCTCGACTTGGGGTGCTCCATGTCATATTACCGTTTCGCTCTCGAACGGCATCACGTACTTTAATTGCGAGGTTTTTCCACCACCTTTCCCCTTGTTGTCGTTTACTGCTCAGTTGCCGTGTTTCTCCGAGGATTTGCCCACATGGCACGGTTGTTTGCAAACTCTATTCTTTGATCCGCCATCGCTCGATGCCGCGCTCTTTGCTACCCCGGAGGGTCAGCAATGACTCTGGTTGGCAACATCGACTCGCGTCCATGCGCGGCCACGGCCTAGCACATACATACGTAGGGCACGGGCCTGCACCTCTTCAGATTTCCTCCGCGCTGGCGCTCGCTCTCTACGTGACACTCCCCTCCTTCACACCTCCAGCCTCCCTCCCTCCTCCACTCTCTTACACACTCCACTCTGCCCTGCGAGGGTCGTATAATATTTTGCGGAGTTTATATCAGCGCCCGTTTCGGCGTTCTTCTCACGGCCATCCCGCTTTTTTCCAATTAGACGAAGATCAAATCATGTCCGTGATTGTAAACTGTAAACTTAGAATACTTGTACATCTCGGTGAAATCTCGCCTTTTTCTTTTTCATCTGCGCGCACATCTTACGTCGTCAAAACATGCGTTCTTTAGTAGCGATTCAGCATCACCAAGTCACCGCACTGCCCTCCTAGCCACTGGCAGCACCTTCGAGCGGTAGCAGTTCAACTTGGAGTTCGTTGTAAGAAGTACTTTCCTTGGTCATTACGGCAATGGGTGAGACAGTGGTAGTAATGTCCCTTCGGGCTTAATTGTGCCAGCGCAACGGTGCCGTTTGTGACCTGATGATGGACGCACCGGAACTGTGATTGGTTAACGAGATGAATACATCACATAGAAGCGCGGACAGAGAAGGGTTAGGGGTCTACGTGACCGCACAAAATGAATCGATTTCCAGGTTACGGAACAACTGCAGAGACAATAACGGGCTCGCATTATCTTCGGAGTCGGAACGCCAATAGGAAAAAAACCGCTGAATGGGCGACGTTCTGGAAGATTCCTCTTGCATCCAGGTATTTGTGAAAGATATACGGGAGGTTCCCCAAATTAAAGACAGACTTCAAAAGGAAAAGCCGCACTAAGTGTCTTGCACCAGATCAATTGTTGATGTCCGGCAACAATTTCAGGGATTCGATCAATCTTCTTTCCAACCACTAATATTTGCATGTGAAAACAATTGCAAATCGACCGCGATGGCCCCCAAAATACTCTGGCCCTCAGGGCGAGGAGCTAGAGAAGTTCCTAGTGGTGTCAGTCGGCGTCGCAACCCAGGACTAGGGGTTAATCAGAAAACAGAAAGTGTATCGTGGTCGATGCTAGTAACTCGGAGATCATAACAAGTCGGAGAATTGGGATACCCTTAGAAAACCCGTGCGTGGTAACGGTGTCCAGGTACGGGCCGAGTGCCAATGAGAAGTGAGCAGCGCTGGCCAGAATTGAAAGGCCCTAGATCTGTTATATATTGGGTTGAATTGGCTGCATCACGTGCAGCTCATTTTAACGTCAACTACGATGGAGAAATCTCCTAGTCCTTGAAAACGTCCGAAAGCCGTCGTGACAGGATCACGACCTCTCATACTACTTCGTTGGTACCGTCATTCCACTTTTTCTCTCGAGAACTGGATCACCGTTAATCTAATCTGTGGTTGGAATTGCCATGTGGCTTCTGCTTACCAGAGTAACCACTGTCCCGTCTTCTAACACTTCCTTCCTGGGCACAAGGCGGAATTTAAAAATGTGCGGTAATGCCAGTCTCCAGACGGCCCAATATAGTACTCCAAAAGCCATGACGGATATACCAACAAGGCAATAAAGGTAATAGGGCAGTGGAGGTGTGTCACCAACCTTGTTGGCTGGGCGCAGGAACGGGGCGACGAGCACTGCGGAAAGTCCATCAGCTTCTCATACGTGAGGGTGGAGTGAACCGTAGAGACATACAGAAGATCTCCGCTACAAGGAAGAATAGTGCCAGAGGGAGCCATACTACATCCCAGGTCAGTAACAAAGTGACAAGCGCGTACGATCGAACAAGATGCCTTTGAATGGCCTACGCAAGTGAGGCTTCTTCCATCGGAGATAAAACAGGCCCTATCGAAAAGACATGAGAAATGGCAGAACAAGGACCGGTCAAACCATATACTCACGAGAATCACGAACAAGTTGATGATCTGCGCCGGGTACACTTGAACATCCAATATAAAAGGGTATGCAACTTTCACTGGAGGCGCGATAATAACGATAACCTTGGACAGTTGTAAGATAGGGTTCGGTAAAGAAGGGCGTGAATGCTCACAGTAGCGATGAAGTGAACGATAAGTCCTGGGAATGGTGCGTTCTGGGTGGGCCAGTTCGCGGCCCAGAAGCGGTTGCCGAATGGCAGGGGGATACCTTCCTTTGCGAGCTCTTGGTTTATACGCGCAGCACTGTAGGACTGCGCTAACCCACATCAACCTGTGTCAAATAAAGTACTAGAACAAACGAGGCATACAGTATTGAGGACGTTCTGTAACTGGTATGAGTGGCCTCTTCTAATATCTGAGAATAAACTGCCCACCCTTCGAATATTGAGAGAATGAAAAGAAAGAATTAACACAGCGTTGTGACGCACACATCCGAGTCACTCACCCTAGCGCGCTGTGAGACAGTTAGTAATCGAACTGAAGAGGGTGTGACGGACGTACCTTAAGGCAACGAAGACGGTCAGGACTTTCTGCGCCTGTGCCCCAAACACGTTCTCAAAGAATAGCGAGGCAACTGTGGTACCAGACTCCAAAATGTCAGTCTTCGAAGATGCGCTGTATAGCAGGAGTCAGGGAGCCATCTTTAATCACGATGCATGATGCACATACGCAAAATATGCTATGTTGGCAAAAATGTATAATATAGCCGTGATTCCAAGGCCAAGGGGCCCCGCAATCTTGAGAGTGCGGACTGGATTCCTGACCTCATTGAGAACGTAGTTTGCGTTTTGCCATCCAGAATAGGTAAAAAGGACTTTGAACATCGCAGTTGCATACTATAGAATTTTGAACTTCAGCAGAACGTATCAGAAATCAGGGGTATACCACATACATCATTACCACTACCAGAGCTACCTGCAAACGCATTGCGAAAGTTCTGGTGTGGGTCTTTCACACGCGTCTTGCCGGACAGGACGGCCCAGCCTGAGCTCCGGACATTACAAGAAAGCCCCCGTGAGAAACGCGTGCCTTACCAGTGACCACAATGAATACGAGAATGAAAGTTTTGACGAGCGTTAACACCTAGCACAATGTATGAGCATCGGTAGTCATATGGGGATGTAAAATCCCACCAACATTTATCATATAAACACCCAATCTCGGGGTCAAACCATGTACAGCGACTGTAAAGGAAATAACTAGTTTGCGCCATCTAAGTTCGAGTTGTAGTTCCAGAAAGAAGGCGGTCACGCACCTCCGATTGCTATTCCGCGAACCGCCCAGAGATCCACATTGTGTCCCCCGGCTACGAGTATACTTATTGGGGTCATCAGAATGTAGTACATGGGAATGTCCATGAAAGGCATACTTTTCAGCGAAAACCTGAACAGATCATGGGTAAATGTAGCATGGGTTTGGTAAAGAACTCACAATACAGTTGCCGGATGAAAAATTAAGGATAATCGCATTTGCGGCAAAGATTACAGTTGCAAGGTACTTAGGTCGGCGGTATACAGCTTCGAGGTACACCTTCTCGCCACCGGAGCGCGGAAACATGGTGCCAAACTCTAGCCAGATAAATAGCCCACAAAACGAGAGTGCAAAGCCGAGAACCCAAAGCATCAGGGATGCACCGACGGATTTGACTGATCCAAGGATAGATGATGGAGTGGAGAATATCCCTGTCCCAATGATAAAACCAACACTGGATACAATGTGAGACGATGTGCCAGCGAAAAACGCTGGAGAATGGACAATACTTGAGCATTGTGCAGCTGAAGACACCTAGATGGCGACCCATTCCACCTGCCGTGTCTAGTATAAAACGTCAAAACATATTTCCGAAGATACAGCGTTTCGACATCGTACCTTCTTCGAATGTGAGCTCTCCAGGCCCGAGATTGGTATCTGAGGACGAATCTGAACGCATCTGGGCATCAGTCTCTTTCCCGAAGATGCCAACGTCCATTTCATCTTTGGCATCTCCAGCATCAACTGCTTGAGCACCCACTGAGCCACTGGACCGGCGGAAGGCATGGAACGGGGTGGACATCCTACGAGAGTTCGCGAAAGGACAAACACCAGGAGTGGTGTCGTGTCATTTTAACGGTTCAGGTGGTCATTATGTAAAGTGACACCAAAGGTATATCGGGAGCTTCTCTAGGTGAGGCATCAGCGTTGTTCCGGTGAAGTTTGATCGGTCCGCTGTGATGTACGACGAACGGTTGAAGAAGGCGAAGCCGCGGCGGACTCGGTGGGCCGCCCATTCTCGACTATCCAGTTACTCTATCCCCAATGTAGCATGAAAATGGGTCTTCCGGAGGTCTTGTCACGCCCTCCCCCCGGGGCTTCTGCAAAGCATCATGCCGAGAAAGTTTTCATACCTAGAGCCATTCAAAGTTCCGGTGTGTGCGTCTCAAGCCACAACTGACGAGCCATGTCATCAGGAAAACCCCGCTTGCTAATCTTGAGTAGCGTAACAATAGTTGAAGTATATGATGCTAGCGATCGCCTAAGACATGTTAACAAACAAGAGCGCGCAATAACTTGAACACGCGATAAAGCGCCACATGTTCGCTACTAGTAGTCCCTCGGCTAAAATCCAGCTAGCGAACACCATTATTTTGTCAAACTATCTCCGGTTTCACCATTTTTTTGCTTATTTGTCTCTAGCTTAGTACAGTACTTCGTAAATGTGTTTATCAATAAATTGTTCATTTCTCGGCTAAAATTCAGCTAGTGAATGCTATTGGTGTAGTAGATGAAATGTGTGACGTTGGAACGCACTGGCACAAATCCTCAATGCCCTTGTTGAGAATGCTGGCAATGAATTCCAGAGTATTCCTCTACTCCCTCCGTTACCACATCTGAGATACCCTCACAGGCTCTTTTGCCGACCCGCAATTAGTGGTCACATTGCGGAAGCTCGCCACAGATTCTGCGACAGACCGACAAGGTGAAGGTGAAGGTTTTGGCTGTTTGGCATCGTGCAGGCAGTTCAAGGGCGATCAAAGCGCTACCGGTATCACCAGTCTCTATTGACAGGTCAAAGTTTGTTTGTTTTGAACGAGGGCATGTGTACGTGAAATGTACCCTGTATTGGGTACCAGAAATCACTGAAATTGTCAGTCAAGTCGTCATAGCGAACATACTCTGCGAACTTGAACTCGACTGCCAGTGCAACTGGGCAAGCCTCCCAGAGTTTTTCCCTTCACGCATCTACGCCCCTCCTGTGACTTTGATTGATCAAAACATTTACTACTCGTCACCACCACGGCCTCCGCGAGCTGACCGAGTCCGCAGTGCTGAGGTTCGGAAAAAAAAGTCAGATGACTTTATAGTGGGTGATTAAGATACCTTTTTGGTGTGTAAAAGTCAGATGGAAACCAATCAACATCTGCCGGTGATATCCAACCCCGGAAGCGAGGTGTATACGGTTCACGGGCCAAGAGGGTTCTTTAGAAAAACAAGGAAATACCGTCAGTGATCCGCCACTGCGGATGGAGATGGCACTGAAGCCTCGGTTACTGTACTAGGCCATGATATGAACTAAAAGAGGTGCTTTCAAAATGCGCTGAAACTGCGATCGGGGCTCCATAGTCGGGGTGTTGTAGCTCGCTTTTGCATCGAGTCACAAGTTGACCAGTTGACAGCTTGGCGGAGAGGGGACCATAGTGGAAAGCTCCCGAGTGAGTGCCAGTGATGGAAATCAGAAGGGCTTGAAGAGACACTGGCACTCAATTCCTTTCTCAACTGGTAAATCCGACATCGCAATGAGGGCTGTCACGGTCCCTCTAGCTGAACGGACCAGTGGCTTATTAATAACGGCCTAACCGACCTTGGCGTCAATTCGTCGCATGCTCACAGTACCAACTTGCCTACACTCTGGCTTTATTTCAATGGAACAACAGCCGCCAAGCTAGGCCATGTTTTACATTTCCAGACAAATTAACAGAACATCCAAATCCAACCTGGGACTTAGGGGGGTATCAGGGCATGGGACTTCCCGACCACGTCGCCGTTGCAGCAGCAACAGCAGCAATCGCCGCTCCCAATTTGTTGTACTGTCCTCGGGGCGCCTCCCGTAGGGAGTCGCAAAACTAGCCTCTAGGAATCAACCGATCCCACCAATGTTTTTTACCCTTCCCGGGGCTTGATACGGGGGTTGGCTCGGGGGTTGGCTCGGGGGTTGGAAAGTTCAAGGGATCGGGGTCTGGCGGGGGGGCTGGATCGGGGATTGGCGGGGGTTCGATAGTAGGCGGGTTGTTCAATTGCCACGTTGGAAGAAAGGGGACGAAGGGGGCCCGGGCGTCCTTGGTGTTCTGTCGAGCAGCTCAGATACAATAAAGGTCGAGGCTGGACCTGCACGACCGTACCTTAATATGGTTCGGGTGGTTCGAGTTGTCATCAGTCAGCATCTTGGTCGGCACTGCCAACGAAGCGAGGGGAACAAGTAGAGCAGTCAAGAGGGTGAAGAACAACATTATGGTCAAGGGAGTGTCAAAGTGATTAGATGTTTGGGCAAGGGTCAGCCTGTCGAGTGTGTCACCGTGGGCCGTGTGCTTGAAGGAAAGTGTGCCAGCAACCTGGCTACGCAAATAGATACTAGAAATATCATAAGAGTTAGAACGACGACGATACTAGTAGAAGGTATACATACCTAGATTATGTGTGCAAAGAGAGACAAAAGTGGGAAAAAACTGATGCCTTTGCTGTTAGTTTAGTCGAAGCATTTAAGTGTTAGTCCATAGTAACTATTCGTATAGCTACCGATTGCAATATTGAGTCAAAACGTGTAAACTAAGGTATGAACGAGATGAGACGACGAGCGGGCGGCGCGCTCGATCTGCAGGTGAGACTTCACCCTCATGAGACTTCACCCTCATGAGACTCAAGGGGGGGCCTCAAAATTTTGTAACACCATCTAAAAAGAGTGTCAGTCAATGAGAAGCATGAAGTGGTTGTCGTAAAACGGCCTGGGCGTCCGTGATCCAAAAACTGGCAAGCGGCCCGGGTTGCCCCCAGGGCGCCCGGGCCGGTGACGATCGATGGCGGCTCCTTCCTCGGGCTCCTCGAGTCTGCCCTCGCGTGGTCAAGCTCTCCGATCTCGTCATCCAACATTCCCTCCTACTGGCAAAGCACCAACAGGAAGTGAATGAAAAAACATTGAAAGGGTTAGGAGATGAGGGAAGTCATTGGAATCTAGGCGACTTTTTATCAAGGCTTTTTATGGCATGTTCGGTCTCCCCCCCAAGCACTCCTCTCAGCTCATTTGATTATCATGTATGTGCTAGCGGCACAGGACTGCATCTTGACACAGCTGTCAGGCAGTCGAAATTCAAAACCAGCTACCTGTGCTGGACTGGGCAATGCTGCGAACTTTTGGTGACATGCTCTCTCGAAGGTAAATAGACTGATGCATAACATCGAAAAAAAAGGTTGTAAATAATGTGTCCCGAGGTCAGAGGGACAAAAATATTATATGCAATCGGTGGACCCCAGATCTCCCCATGGACCTTGGGACGGGAGTAGAAGAGGCATGTTAGAAAAAAACTGCCCGAGGGGAGAGCGAGAGAGATGAAGCACCTCGGGTGCGCACGCGACTCAATCCGCGTCGATCTGAACACCCCGTCGTCGCCACCCCCGTCGGGTTCTGTATCTGTATCCACCCTGGCGTCAGCAGCACCATCATCACCCTGTGCCTCTCCCCATATCTGAGTCCGCATTCGAACTACAGCATGACGCGCATGCGGGGTACGCGAGCGCGGCCACGATGGTGGTACGATGTGCTGGCGTGAGATAGAGCATCGGGGGACCTCGGACAGAACATCCGAGTCGTGGTTGTGGTCGTAGCTTGACCAGACATTGGCGGAGGATCCATCATGGGGTGATGCGAGGTCGGGACCGAGGGTGCGGTAGCTGGTACAGTTTCCGGCTCCCGCGGTTTGCGCTTGCGCGTGAGGCACAAGTGTCGTCGGGGTATTTGAGGTCGAGGGTGGGTCGCTGTTTGCGCGGCACAGTCCCCTAACCTAATCGCTGCTGAGCTTCAGGCCGTGTCGGCTACATCGTGAGGGCGGGAGAGAAGAGGCAGTAGTAATGGTGGAAGAATCAGGACTACTTGGTGCAAGCTGCATGCGACGAGGGTTCAGTCTGAGGAGTGTCGGAAGGAGCCTTCCACGCTTTCAGGCGACCACGACGTTTCGGTCGTCTGTTGAGCCTGGAAGTCCGGAACCGGCTCATCGGAAGGCGTACTTATGGGCGGAATGACTTGAGTCTCGACAGGAGCATCCACGACGACGGGCAGCTGTTCAGACTGTGGAAGGAAATCGGGATGACTGGCGGGTGCGTGAACGATCTGGTCCTACTGCCGCGCCCTGCTTCCTTCTTCCCAGGTATCCGACTTCCTTTGTTCGAGATGGGTGAAGCCATAGACGCGAGGGAGGGAGATGGGGCAGTAACACTCGTTTGAGTAATGGGAATGAAAAGTCGATGCGAATGGACCGATAAAAGTCACGAATAGACGTCGGCGGGTGAAACGACTGCTAAAAGGAAGGGAGTTACAGCAAAACAGGGTGCTCCGCATCAGTAGGGTCAACGTACCACGGCTAACCGTAAACTCCTTGAACACGCCGCTGAAAAAAATAAATAAATCGAAATTGGCCAGCTGCGTCGTGTCGACCCAGATATCCTCGCACAACTCGACCACCACGAACTGTGGCTGCCCCCCCCGTTTCGAAGGTAAAATGGTGGAAGTGGACTTTGGGGCCGCGTGTGCGGTGTGGACGCGCGTTGAATAGTCCATAGACGCATAAGTTGACATCGGTCCGTCAGTGGGACGCGGAAGTGAGGCGAGGTGGGGGTCAAAATCGTAGCCTATTACAGCCGCGGCAATAGCAACTGCAGAAGAGGCATGTAGATGCAGACGCCACAGCGTTGCTCTGTACCATCGATAAGGTATCTGGGGCGTGTGAGACGTGGACGTAGATATCAGCGGCCGCAGGGGGTGACTCGAAGAAGAATTCCGAGCTACCAGCTATGGGGCGGGAGGGGGCACGTGAACCCTGAGAGACGTGGATGCAAGTGGCACTGGCTATAGAGGGGGAGGCATTGATTGGCGGTGGTGGGAGTTGCAGCGCCGGTCGCTGCTTCGAATGACTGCAAATGTGGCGCCAGCGCAAGGACGTTGACGCGTCGCGGTGTGAGCGGCTCCCCTCGGTGCCGAGGAATGACGCCAAGCCATCCTTCATCAAAGGGGACAACGGGGACAAACGGGGAGCGAGGAAATTAAAAACACTACTACAGAAAAGTCAGTGAGGGGGAAGAGTGAAGGTAGCATACTTACTAGTACTAGTAGCAACTTGAACACCTGACAGGGAAGCTTGCCCCGGGACCGCATCCACGAGATCCGAATACATTAACGACTATGATACGAGCCTGCGAGAAGGCGCTTGGAAAAGACGCCTGTACGTTAAGACAATAACAGATGTAATTTCCGACGTCGGCGTAGTCATTTTTGGGATAGTATTCGCCGGCGTCAGTCATTTCTCATGTCATGGTGCTGTAGTACTTGGGCTCGGAATTCTTCATCCCTACAACTGCAAGGATTACGCGTCCTCAATCCTCAAGAAGCTAGACGCTACAACCTCGCTAGGTGAATGCAGGGGCAAACTTTGTTTTTGAAATACATAGTTTGACAGAGCCAGCTCATACACACTTGAAAAATACAAAGCTTCCCGCTCTGTTGAGCGTCCTTATTCCTTACAATATTCCCTCTTCGCGCTCTCCTCGCTAAGTTCTCCTCCTGTGCTTCCTGCGTTCAACTGGAAGAAGCCCAGTCGAAGGGCGTAGACGGGTTAGTGGTATAAAACATCTATCATTCGTTTCAACTTACCCGACCCTCGCTCGCTTCGCGCTCTGGGGCACCTCTAGCTCTGTTGACGAGCGTCGTCGCAACGACGTACCAGCTGCGGATCAAAGATTGAATACAAAGTGTCAATACTCCTCCCGATGAAGATGCCCCCGGCGGGCCCGGCTTACCTTCGTCGCGGCGTCCGCCTCTTGTCAGACTGGCTAGCCGTCTCAAATGGCTATCGTCAGACTGTCCGACCGCATCGGAGCGAGCTCCAGCGCCGCCGCTCTCCTTCCCGGATTCATTCTGAGACCGATTCGCTTGCGCTTCTGCAGGCCGGCTTTGCTGACCGCGGTCTATTGCCGGACTGCTCGGTAAAGCATGCACGCTGTGCGGCGACGGTAAAGGAGGATGATCGGCAGTCAGTTCTGCGGATTGTGTGGTGGCTTCGATCACCGGCGGGAGGAGATATTGTTCTCGCACGGCGCCATAAGCAGCTTTCACATGGGGCCTGAAGAGAAGGGTGAGCCACTCGTGGACGACCTCGAGACCCTGGTCTTTGTATAGCCCGCCCACGAAGGCCTGTGGAAACCCTCAGAGGAGCGTCACCGCGCTAGTGGAAGAATGCTGGTACCTTGAAAACAAACACTGCGAGGGTGACGATGGGTCAAAATGTCCGCGCAAGCTCACGGACAGTAGACGTACTTCGCACGCTCGGTAAAGCCTTGAGCTGGTGAGCTTGATCTTCCGGAAGATTTATTTTTTCATGTAGACCGTACAACACAGAACTAAATGCAGGAAGTCAGGTATATCTGATCGCATGATAACGAAGAGTCAAGCCATAATTACATTTCTGCGAGTACGTTCTTGCACTTGATGCGGTCCCTCGCTTTCTGGAGAGTCACAGTGATTGACTAGACCCTAGGGGATATGACGACGCATCGGCGCACCGAGGACGGGCCAACCCGCAAGCTCGGATAAAGTGCTTGAATCAAATCAGTGACGGCCAGACCGATCACTTGGTCTCCGATTTGCCCCAACCTTACCAGAATTTAAGCTGAATATCAGAAACAGGAGAATGACGAACTCACCTCTCATTGTAGGAGCCCAGATCGCTTGGGGAGGCCTGGAATTTATCCCTGTGACCTGTAGCGAGGCTGCTGTGGGCGAATACCTGCGCCCGAATTTGCCTCGACTTTATCGTCGGGAGTGTCGGCAGCGACGGCATGTTAAATGCAGGCCCAAGGTCGAGAGGGGAGGGAGGAGACTCGGACATCTGTGCAACGTAAGACAAGGCGAGGAAGAGGTGAGTAGCAGGGCCAGGAGGGTTTAGAGGCCTGTGGAGATGGACCTGCCTCGTGTTTCCGGCATTCAGAAACCATGCCATCCAGGGTTAGCCTCAAGTGAGGGGGGGCACGAGTCATCTCACAACCGTCGAACAGAAGTTACGTGGATATTGTTCCTGCTAGGCACCATGTGTTGCTGAATTCCTACCCTCTGGCAGGGATGGCTTAGTGTCATATCAAAAGGCTGACTCCAAAGGCTGTGGCAGTTCGGTATGCATTGTTGGGCTGGCGCTGATGGACAGCTGCATGACGACTGGGTATTGTTATCGCAGGTTGCCGCAAGTATCAGAGAACGGACCGGGTTGGGCGCGGGAATCCTTAGCCCGAGCAATCCGATGTTCCTAGCAATTTTGGGATTCCCTTGACGGCCTGATGTATCTAAATGAGGTCCTTTGCTCACAATTTAGCCCCTTTCTTGCGAATGTGATCCCACCGCAGTTTTCGGGGTGGTCACCACTTCATTGGACAACACGTTTTCATTTGGTGTCGTCCTATCTAGGTCATGAGCAGTCATTTGTACCTCGCTCAGGACCGTTCTGGCATAATAGAGTGTGGTCTCATGGTCTCGAGCTTCCCAAACGAGTTTAGGACGTCCAATAAATGGTGCGCTCGAGTTGTCCGGGTTCAGAAGTTGAGTCGAGACTATTGTGTTGACACCTGACCACGAACCCCTGAAGAATTTCGGTTGGATCAATATGTGATGATATGGATTACAGTCACGGTAGACCCGTGTATACTTAACGTACTTCTGACATTTTCCATGCTCGAGTTTTCCTCACCCTCAGGTGATTTAAACAGCACACCCGCATGTACGCATTTCGCGATCCGCTGCGGATTGTAATATTGACCCTAGTTGAATGGCGGCGGCGTGGAGGACCTGACTCGTTAGCCGTGCAGGACGGCCCGAAATCCCCGGTACTTTGGAGGTGGTGTCTGTTTCCTGTGCTCCATATGTCCTCTTGTGCCTGTATCCATAATATAATCCAGATCCCGAGCCGAAAAAGGCAAAATCCCTTACCATAAAAGGCTAATTGGTCAGCAATGTCCGGGTCAAAAAAGGAAGGAGAGCTGAGTAAGCATGGACTCACGCGGGCCCCAGCCATCCAGCCACTCCCTCATCGAAAAAGGAAGGGGGGGTGACTAAGCGTCGTCCTCGACGTCGCGAGCTCGAAATTTTCCACATACAGGGCCCACAAACCCATCAAACTCTTCTCCACATCTCTCTCCCCTTTCTCTTCTCCCTTATCCATTTTTGTTGCCCTTTCCCTCTTCAAACCTTTCATATTCTCATCATATAAAGGCATGTTTTCTTCCTTTTCCTGTGCAAAAAATTAAAATCTTATCTTATCTCCCTTAGCTTTTACTGCTTTCACCACTCATCTCACCTCTTCCCTCTACGCATTTTTGGGGCCTCCTTTCAGGTATGCACCTTAGCCTATCACTTTTGCTTGCTTACTGACACTCCTTTTTGGTACTTAGGCGGTCCTTCCTGTGGTTTTTTTTTGGTGGGCATTTGGGTTCTTAGAAAATAAGGAGACCAAGGTGATACCCTGAAAAGTCCTACTTCCCTGGCTTTCCTGTTCAACACAGGTTGTCTGCCGGTTGTTAAGTCTCCTGCAAAGGAGCGGACCTCTTTTTGGGTACAGTGCGCAGGGAGATTGAGTTGGTGGGGTGGTTTTATACCACAGTTGTGATTTCATATCACAACTCAGTTACCTCTCATATACGCTCCACTATCAACTGCCGCTGTTATCTCCGATTTCCCTTATTTTTGTAAGGATTTGATTGCCCACTTT
>QLPA01003993.1:0-16708 GCA_003313945.1 Lactifluus pinguis | reverse complement strand
TCGCCAGATGGACAACACATCACCTCGGACTCGGATGATTTCACTATTCGGGTGTGGGATTCCACGACAGGAGACGTTGTTGCAGGCCCATTTTCTGGACACACCAATCGAATCAATTCTGTCGCATTTTCTCCGGACGGCCAGTGTATCAGTTCAGCCTCAGAGGATCGTACAATTCGAATCTGGAGTGTTGCAACCGGAGAACTCGTAGCTGGGCCATTTGTTGGACACAACGATACGATCTGTTCTATATCTTTCTCACCAGATGGGCAGCGCATCGCCTCGGCCTCGTACGATGCTACGATTCGGGTGTGGGATGCCACAACGGGAGAGGTCGTAGCAGGCCCGTTTATTGGGCACGTCGATCTTATTTTTTGTGTTGCATTCTCCCCAGATGGCCAGCGCATTGTATCGGCCTCAAAAGATCGCATGATTCGGGTGTGGGGCGCCGCAACAGGAGAGGTACCAGATCCGTCAGCTGGACACACTGCTTCGGTCTACTGTGTTGCATTCTCCCCAGACGGGCAGCGTGTTGTCTCGTCCTCGGCTGATCGCACGATTTACCTATGGGGTGCTACAACAGGACGGGTCATAGCAGGCCCATTTATTGGACACACCAATGGTGTCAGATGTGTTGCATTCCGGCCGGATGGACAGCATATCGCTTCTGCCTCGTTCGATCACACGATTCGGGTTTGGGATGCCACAACAGGAGAAGTCGTAGCAGGCCCATTCACTGGACACACCCATTGGGTACTCTCCGTTGCGTTCTCACCCGATGGGAAGCGCATTGCCTCCGGCTCGGGAGATAACACCATTCGTGTGTGGGATGCCACAACGGGGAAGGTCGTAGCCGGCCCGTTTACTGGACACACCAATTGGGTCAGATCTGTTGCATTTTCTCCAGATGGGCACCGCATTGTTTCGGCTTCAGAAGACTACACGGTTCGCCTGTGGGATGCTGCCACAGGCGTAGCAGCTCCATTTATTATTCGACACTCCCATTCAGTCAAATTTGTTGCATTTTCGCCGGATGGGGAACGCATTGCCTCGGCCTCAAAAGGTCGTACGATCCGAGTGTGGGACGTCGCAACAGGAGATGCCACAGTGGGTCCGTTTACAGGACACACTGATGCGGTGATCTCTGTTGCATTCTCGCCGGACGGACATCGTATTGCCTCGGCCTCACTCGGTGGCACGATTCGAATGTGGGATGCCAAAACAGGAGATGTCGTAGCAGGCCCGTTTATTGGACACACAGATTGGGTAATGTTTGTCACATTCTCACCAGATGGGCGGCATATTGCCTCGGCCTCAGCAGATGACACTATTCGGATGTGGGATGCTGCAACAGGGGACGTGGCAGGCACATTTAAAGGATATGCGAAATCTGTCGATCCCTCGCTGGACGGGCACCGCATCAGCCCAGCCTCAGAAGATCACGCCGTCACAAGTAGTGTGGAGAAGGCCAGAATAGAGGAGAGCCATTTTATGAACAAGTTCCTGCTGAAGAGTGATGGGTGGGTGTGTGGCGATGAAGGAGAACTCCTTTTATGGATCCCCTGAGTTCACAGGCCATATTTTCATACATCTAACATGGCCTGGATTGCAGGTAAACACGATACCAAGCTTCAATTGGCAAATTTTGTACACGGATTGGATTGGGCTACAGTATACATTCACAATGAATTTAAATACGATGTTAGCATTGATTAGACATCCGATATCGTCGGGGCACTGCTTAGATCATCTGATAAGATTTATTTTTTTTCTTCACTCCTCACTGCCGTCGGCAGGGTAGTTGACATTGGGGGTGGTTTACTTGGACTCGGCCTCACCCCGCCAATGACAACCACCAGTGTGACCTCCCCAACTGATTCGACTTTTTTCAGCATAAACAAAGCCTGTAGGAAAAGCAGTAGAGTTGTGACTGGTGCTTGTACTGGTTGTGAACTTGCTTGATCTTGGCGACACTGACACTTGGCAAGCAATGGGAGGGAGCACATCCCTCTCAGCTGCAGCGACGAACAAGGCACTCCCTGCACTCAAACTACTCAATAACTTGAATGGCATGCTACATTCTTATAGTATTTATTCATATTAACATGCCCATATACACGTAGCAGCTGCCAGTGGCAACACCGATGATGAGGCGCCACTTTCTCCACACGCGACTGCGACTACCACCGCACGTTCGGCTATATCACCAGTGACTGCTCCCGCCAAATCAAACCTCACGGACCTCCTCGCATCCAGCACCCCCTCAATTCCCCTGCCACTGATACACCCAGGCAGTCATCGAAACCACAGACTTTTGGTACTTTCAACACTCTGCTGTTGCCGTCGTGACCACAGGCCCGTTTTAGCTCAACTCCAGTGACAACGTCTGGCACTGATGGGTACAACACAACACCGGTCATGCGCCCCATGTCCTCGCGTCAGCAACAAAATCTCCCATGAGCGCCAGGACCACTTCCTCGATTGCGACGTCTGCTGCTAGCACTACTACAAGGTCAAGTAGCGGTGACCTATTGGCTATGTCACTCAGCTCAGCTCCGGCATGCAACTGGACCAGGTAGTGGTAAGAGCACGAAAAGCATCAGGAAAACCCCATATTTTTCTTATGGTATTTACAGTGATTAATCACACTTACTTTGCTTAACGGCCTTAATTACTGCTATCTGCTTAATAAAAGTTTCTGTTTTTTTTTGCTTAAGCACGTTAAGCACACAAAGCACATTAATCCACACTCAGCACAACTAAGAAGATTTTATCATGGCTAATAACAAAAACTAAGTGAACTTTAATCATGCTAAGTAAACAAATAGTTTAAGCAAACTAATGGAATTTTAAGAGACTTTTAATTGCACTAAGCAAATTAGAAATAATTTATGTAATTTAACTGCAGCCCAAAAACTATGCAGTCATGAAAATTTCTCTAAGTCGTTCCGGTGGGGCAGCAACCACGTGCCTCTATTTACTCTTATTTACTCGATGTTGATTTTCATTGCCCCATCCACCTATGGTGCGAACTGAACTTATTGGCCCGGGTACCTGCACGCTAGGGCCTCCACCCACCCACCTGGCCCGATCTATGGCTCAACGTTTCATCCATGGACTGGCTCCGTAAGGCCTGCCTTAACGGGACACTCCACGTCGTTGCCTCTTCTGGTTCTTTGTCATCGTCGTCCACAACATCCATCCACTTTCCCATTGAGGGGGCTGTCATCAACATCACCTTCCTCAGCGTCTGCCCCGCCCCACTGTTCCAAAATGGGCTTCTTGCGCCCCCGCCTTCTTTTCGTTCCTGAATCCATTGAACCCAGCCGACTATCCCGTCTCGTCGAGATCATCCAGCTAGGCCACATTTCTGGTCAGCACG
Source organism: Lactifluus pinguis (assembly GCA_003313945.1). NCBI lineage: Eukaryota > Fungi > Basidiomycota > Agaricomycetes > Russulales > Russulaceae > Lactifluus > Lactifluus pinguis. The sequence continues at coordinate 13,326 of QLPA01003993.1, read as the reverse complement.
GTCTTCCTCAGCATCTGCCCCGCCCCACTGTTCTAAAATGGGCTTCTCGCGCCCCCGCCTTCTTCTTGTTCCTGAATCCACCGAATCCAGCCGACTATCCCTTCTTGTTGGGTGCATCCATCTAGACCTCGTCAGGTCACTTTTTTGGTCAGCTTCATCCATCCGTCCACTTGCATAATCATTTCTAAGATCATCCATCTGGCCCATATTCATTCCTCGGCTCAGCTAAACTCATCCATCTAGGCCACGCGTTGTCCTCGTTTTGGCTAACAGCATCCACCTAATCCACGTGTTGTGTCGTATTTATTTTGGCGTCGTCATCCACCTCGTCCACCCCCCTTCCTTCCTTTGGTCCACTCATCCACCTAGCCCATATCCCCTGTGTTATCGTCCAGCAAGTCCATTCCCATCCTCTCCTTTTGTCTACTCATCCATCCAGGCCACGCATTGTCCTCGTTTCGGCTAACGGCATCCACTTAGTCCACGTGTTGTGTCGTATTTATTTTGGCATTGTCGTCCACTTCGTCCATTCCTCTTCTTTCCTTTGGTCTATCCCTTGTGACTTTATCGTCCAGCAAGTCCACTCCCTTCCACTCCTTTCATCTACTCATCCATCTAGGCCACATGTATTTCTCCTTTCGGCTAACTGCATCCACCCAGTCCAAGTGTGGTGTCGTACTTTGGTGTAGTCATCCACCTCATCCATTCCCCTTCTTTCCTTTGGTCTATCCCTGTGGCCTTATCATCCAGTAAGTCCATTCCACCCCACTCCTTTCATCTACTCATCCATCTAGGCCACGCGTATTCCTCATTTCGGCTAACGGCATCCACCCAGTCCACGTGTTGAGTCATGTCTGGCATCGTCATCCATCTCGTCCATCCCCATTCTTTCCTTCGGTCTGTCCCTTATGGCCTTATCATCCAGCAAGTCCATTCCTTTTCTCTCCTTTCGTCTACTCATCCATCTAGGCCACATGCATTCCTCTTATCGGCCCAGATACCTGCGCGCTGGGGTCTCCACCTACCTAAGAACCACTGCCATCGGTCATCCATAACTTGAAGATCTTGTTAGTAAAACCTTAAATCGTTGAGTTCACGTTGCTGTCATGTACCTAGATAAAGTGGTTCAATGAGAAATCATATTTCGACTAGCATCATCCAGCTAGGCTACAAGAACCATTTTGGTCAAACTCGACCTGGCCCAATCTGTGCCCACTGCCATGCGGCCCATGCCGACAGCGTCAAATCATGGCGCTTGCTTAGACGACTCTTGCTTAGACTCGTGCTGCCTGTCACTTATGTATACACCTCGATCTGTGCAATCTTCTGCTCGTTTTGGCCATAAAACACCGAACCGTCAATCTGGGTCAAAAAAAAGCGCTTCCTGTATGCACGTTAAAGACCCCCTTTCTAACTCACAACATCCTTCCCACATTTTCTCGCACTCATCTCCAACTTCGATGTCTTCACTGCAAACTCGTCTCCACCTTCCTGTAAACCGTGGACATGGTAAGGTTCCTTGGAACAGTGTTTCACATGCGGTCATAACACAGCGCGTTGAAACAATACAAGATGCTCATTTCTCTCGGGACGCCCATGCTGCCAAAACAGCGCGTGCCATCGCCGGTTGGTCCTCGGATGACGACGCTTACCCCGATCTCGAGAAAGGGCTGCATGATGGATTTATTAGGGACTCAGCAGATAGGAAGGAAACACGAGAGAGATTGGTGAGAGGTATAGCAGATGCGGTGCGTTCCATTTTTTTTCTTATCCCACAGTAGCTGATATATGAATTCAACTCAGATTGCAGCGCTTGAGCGTTGCTGTGGCGTCGCTAGTATGATTGCCATCTTTCACGGCGAGCATAGCCCATCCCTTGCTAGGGTTCCTGCGGAGAGGCTGCTTCTTAACAACAGAAATGTCTGCTTCATCTCGAGCAAAATCTTTGCTCTCAACCCATATATCTATGAGCCTTCGTTGAAGGACATCAAGGACATTTGCTTGCAGCAGCTTGGCCCTGCCTATATGCGCGACTTCTGCACCCGCTCAAAAGCATCAACCTACTTCGCCAACGTACTTTTGGAGACTCAGAAACCAACTATTTCGATGATAGAACTGTCCCATACATCTTTTCCCAACCCTTCGTCTGGCCTCCGGTCCCCTGTCAGCTCCCTGCCACCCTCGTCTGAGTCTGGTGGGAATACATCTTCTGTAACCGATTCTGGTGATTTGGGCACATTCGGCCAGCATTCTCGCATTGCATCACCGTTGATGCGCAAAGACAAGTTTTCTCCGGATTCTCGCCTACCAGGGACTGAATCTCAAGTCAACTTCCCTATCCCAGGCATGTCAATCGTGTGTCAAGAGAGGTCGCCATCTCCGGCCAAAAAGGCGACACTTCGAGGGAGGACGCAATCTCTGTCCAAGGAATTATCAGATCTCGTTATAGAGTTCCTCGGTTCGCTACGCGACTCAGAACATTTCGATCATAAACAAATATTGTGGGTATTCAAATACGTCGCTCAAGACAATCAGGAGTCAACCCTTGAGAACATGGGGATTAATCGAGCGATGGCAAAGGCTCTGGTCTCTTTGCAGAACTGACAAATTGAATGGCGGTTTCAAACTGTTTTGACAGGGTAAGAGCTTACCTTCATCTCCGTCCTCGCTTTACCACGTGTTTGGCAGGTTGGAACGATGGCCTCCATTTTTGGGTATCTAGATGTTTTTTTGGTATGTAACCTGATTCGTCCGTGTCAGCTTCTCAAAATGTTTACTGACTGTCATCTATCTTTGTTTGACATGCTGTTTTCTAGTCGTCGAGTAATTACTAGCCTTTCTGTCGTTGACCTAGATTCATAAATACTTCCAGTTCTGCTCGTTACATTTCCGTCCTTGTGGATTCCTCTCCTTGTCGGGCATCCAGTTCTTCTCGTCACACTCCCGCCTTTGTAAAATTTTCTCTGAGCCTTTGCCATGACCATCGTCACTACTGCGGACTCTAAGAAGAAGCAGCGTATGAAACCTGCACCTAAGAGCGATGAGCAGCGTGCTACTGCCAGGGCTAATGCGACCGAGAAGAAAGTGAAGTTGAACGCAGGCATCAAGACCGCGACTGGGGCCATCGACAAAATCATTGAGGACCTCGCGAACGAGCACGGGATCCCCTTCGATCATGCATCAACATTGGTACATCTTGGTGGGCGAGTATTCAAGGACCGCCGTCCCCCGTCCATCCAGAATGCGTACCAGTTTTGCCTTGCACATGTAGAGGACGGTCAATGTAAGTGTTTCACTCTGTTATGTTTTCACACCCCTCATATCTATCGCTTATAGGGAATGCAGAAGATCGCCCAGAGAAGGCCGATGCGATCAACATCATCAAGAAATGCAGAGAATCCGACAGCAATTACAAAACGCTCTCCGAAAGTGAGAAAGATGTCCTCCTAGCACTTCTGCAGGAGGACTGAGACACACGGGACACGGGCATCGTTGGGAAGCCAGAAGTGCAGATGCAAGACATACGGACCTCAATGGACAGAATCGTGTGGGAGGTATGCGCTTAGAGCATTCACCGGATCACCTTTGATAACTTCCTTCTCTTAGATGTCAAATCTTAATACTGGCAGCCATTTCGAATACTTTTGTGTTTGTGCACGATCTGAGGCAGATTCTTTTAAGCATCCTATGATTTTCATGTCACGAGCGGGCGGCGATTTTATTTCCCAATATCTTAATGTCGAGCTGTCGTTGCTCGCAAGGCACTTCGAGGCATTTGCGACAAACCACAAAGGATTTTCACATAAGTCTACAACATCTTGTGGAGCGCTCGCGTCTATACGAAGTTTTACAGGAGTGGCAAACATCTCGTCATCTTCCACCAAAGACGCTACTAGTACTACTGGCAAATGGGACAAAAAGACTTCCATGAAGTCATACGCAATGGGAATGCTGCGGAAAAAATATCGTTCGTGGCATGTCTTATTCAATGTTATGGTCATCTCATTGTCCTTCAGAATTACATGTAAAGCGAGACAATCCCCGATTTGACTGGAAGAAGTGGGCCAAGGGGGAGCCCAATTGCAGCGGGGTGATTCTGCGCGGTTGGCCATTGCGAGAGCTACCAACTGCATTGTCGCACATTCGCAACATGGATGACATGCAGACCATTATCGACGCTCTGGCCAGCGATGAGTGTCGTTTTGAGCTGGTCCAGTCGGAGAGCAATAAGGACTTAACTGGTGGTATGCATTTGTCTGATATCACACCGTAAATGATAGCTGAACATGGGTACATGTCAGATACTCAATACCAACCAGGGGGGTTGATTTTGCGATTCAATAATGAATCCGAAGCGACGATGGAAACGCGAAGCGTTCGAAAGTGTAGGATCGACACCGAAGCCGGCGTAACCGACAAAGAAAACCAGCAAGTCGGTGCTACGTCTGCTCAACGAGAATTCAAACGGGCTCACATTATCAAGCCCAAACACACCTCGTCTGACCAGACCGTCGTCCCACCAGAGTCCGAGACTCCTGCTGAAGGTGTCTATGCACCTGCACAACAACCACCTTGTGAATCCGTCGGACGTAGCGTCACAGACTCGGATGACCGTGCCTGCAACATCACTCTTCCAGTGCCTCCTACGGCGGGACAGCCGTCTTGCAAATCAGGCAGCGTCGAAGGCAACCGTAGCGTCACAGACTCAGACAACCGCGCCTGCGACCTCACTCTTTCAGTGCCTCCTACAGCGAGACAGCCGTCTTGCGAATCCCTCGCAGGCAGCGTCGAAGGCGACCGTAGCGTCACAGACTCGGACGACCGTGCCTGTGACCTCACTCTTCCAGTGCCTCCTACGGTGGGACAGCCGTCTTGCGAATCCATCGCAGGCAGCGTCGAACGTGACCGTGTCTGCAACCTCCCCCTGCCTCCCACTGTGGGACAGCCTGTTTTGACTCGCTCCATCAATCCATCTGAATTTAGTCCCAACGGTCTGTCTTTATTGGACGATCAAGATCTTGTGACTTTCTCTAATTTGCTTGATGCTTCCTGCGGCGACTCGGATGAAGCAATAGATACGATGTTTGGAAGTGCTAGTGACCGCTGATGGACGACTGGTACCGTAAATTAGCCTTTTAATTAGGGTTTCTTCTTCCAAAAATCTTGCAAAATTGAGCCCGAATAAATGGCGTCATATACGATGAATAGTTGGTGTGATACTAGCGAACAGTGTGTGTGTCTAAGGATAACATGGCATGTTCAAGTTCCCTGAGGCGGCCTTGCCAGTGATCTGCCCCGAGTCGCCGAGGAGGAGTCCGAGTCGTGGCCCCTTTCATCAGGTTGGAGCACTTGAAAGCCAGCTAATTGCGGCGAGCGGTAGCACAAAGCAAGGCACGAGAGTGACGTGAGTTGGGAGTACAGTATTGCACAGATAGTAAGGACTTCGAGGACAGCTCATGAGATGGCCGATCATGGGCTCCAGGTTTAACACCAGAGATTACACCTCGAACACTGTGCAGTGGTAATTGACGATATCGAAACCATACTAGAGACAGGCTTGAAAGACTCACTCGGTATCAGTCACCAGGAGTATAAGGTACCTCTCCAATTTGGGCATGCCAGTGGGCTGTATAATGCCAGTGTATGTATTGAATCACATTCGAAGGATTATTCAGTTGTATTGGTGATATCCAACTACTACGAGTGGCCATATGTCCGTGACTGTGTCCGGTTATTGCTCCTTCGTTTGGGATTTAAGCAGCTGTGCATTCAACGGGTACTCTTCCATTCTTACAGCGTGAAAGCTCCACTCTATTGTTGAGGTGTGCGTGGTGTTGTTGTTGCATTATTAGGTGTGTCTCTGAATACGTTAAAGTTGTTACATTTTATGGACTGCGTGAAATGCATGTCCCATCGCAATAAAAACAACCCTGTTTTTCCCTCAAGCGAGTACTTATTGCTGTTGATCCTTCCCTGTGTTTAAATGTCTTTTCGTGTGCTGACATTGTGTTTTGGAGAAAGAATCATACTACCTTATTTGATGCATTGTTTTGTGTTAGCTATCTGAGGCAATTACTGAACGTCGAGAACGTTGCAGGACTCGGCAAATTGGGACTCGGACACATGCCATCAAGTACCACCTTTGTGATTTGCCGATATTTCACACTTGCATGGGATCGCGACCTGATTTTCGGTTCCCTTTCCGCAGGTAGTGATAGCGCCCAGGTAATGCAAGCATATGAGCTACGATCTGCCCAATTTCTGTGAGATCAAACTTGATCTGATGCACTTCGGGAGCCGGACCGCGTTATCCCTGCAGTTAGTTGAGTCCACTACCTACTAAACGTTTTACTGCTGTCCAGGCCCTGTATCTACCTCTCCAGCTTTGGAGACTCACTACGCCAGCTCTACATTGGCTTAGTGAGAAATCAGTGTTACCTGCACCGGTTGATCTATACCTGGAGGGTATCAGAGACTTCAGAGTCGATAGCGAGCTGTTTATAACTGCCGTTCCGGTCACCCTGTTGTTGCCGCTTGTTACGGAATCAGGACATGTTATGGACCTTATGATTCCTTACTCACCCACGCTGACTCATGATCTTCTCGCTGACTGATGTACCACTATTGTTTTTCCAAAAAAACGTCCATTGCTATTGTTCTCCTTCTCTATTGTTCTCTTGTTTTGGTCACGTTCTATTGTTCTTGGTTTACGATCATTGTCTGTCCTCTTTAGTACGACAATTAGCGCACATTGTATAAGTAGGCCTCAGCTGGTAGCTCGTACCCCAGCTTCGGCTTTAACCTGAATCGACTGTTTCACCTCTCCTATCAAAGATACGAATCTCCCCTCTAAGACTTCTCCTCTTTGCTCTATCCCTCTCTTCTGCCCTAACAAGGCTTCGAAGGTTGGCGGGTGTCCTACAACACCCCAGGACTCTGCGCGTCGTTACCTTGAGTAACCCTGAGTCCACAGTCTTGGGAGAGACTGAAACGAACAGAACCCTTGTTGGGACCCGGCCCTAGTCGAGCCGTAACACCGCTGGGTGGGATAGGTTATGACATGAATATTAATTGGAACAAGAGCACATATAACTGTTTATTCTGCTAGATTTTGATATTGTGTACAACCTTTCTCAGTCGTACCCATAATCGTTGGAACAGCCGTCATTAGTCAGATTTGGACAGTTCTGCTACATTTCACAGACATTTCCCTTGTAAAGGCAGGGCTAACTCTGCAAGCGCAACTACTGCACTAGTGCCCTCTACCTGCCATAATACATGTCTGAGTCATCCATCTAGACCATCCGCGTAAACAAAACAAAGGCGGCGCTTTCGAGCCTTGAGGTGCGTCCGTGCGTGGAATAGTTCCTCCGGTTATTTCCCACCCATAAGATCAACGTGTTCTCGTAACGCTACCTTGCTGATGCGACTGCTGATTCACCCACTTTTGTTCCCACATCTACTATAATATGCCAAACAGAAAGGTCAAGATACACATCGCACCCTATGGCCACCGTAAACGCCCATATGGTGGTCCCGATTTTGATAATGATGCTCACATTCAAGGCAAGCTAGTGAGCAGACCCAAACAGAGGGCCTTTGATGCCATCTTTTTAGAGCGTGCCAAATTTGCATCTGCGAGTGAGTCCTCCCATATTTAAGAGGATCATCTGCTAAGTGAACACAAGACCTATGTTCGTGCAACAAGAGCCAGATCTCTGGCGGAAATGGAGATGGCCCTGGAGATAATGCAGAATGGGTCGACGACGACTCGAGTTGGAACGACCCCCCCCTCGACATGGAGGTACAGCTGTCTGGAGAAGGGTTTGAGACAGATCATTTTGATCAGTATACGGGCTTGTAAGTATCACCCGTCACAGTGCACTGGTGATATCACATTTATTGACCATTGCATTGGCTATCATAGATCACGCAAACACTGCAATGTGCAGACGCGGACAGAGCGCATTCGAAGTGCTCAATGGAAGTGGGAAACGCAACTCCCATTCCTTATCAGTAGCTATCTTCAATACAGACATCGTGGGTGTGCTGCCCCTGAAGCACATAGCGCAGCTGAGACATTTCCATTACTTTTGATTGATGTATACGGTCTGTACTTCTGAACTATATCAACGCTCAGGCTGTCTCTAGTAGATCTGATCAAGTGCTGTTAGACTTTTCCGAGAACCATGTCTTTCTCCAGTTGCCTGGATGTGTCTACCCCAACATGAACTTGTTGTTACAAGGTTGCCTCAGCTCTGCTCCAACACGCGTTTTGTTTGCAATCTCCTTGCGCACCTTGGAGCTCTATCGTTGCTTACATGTTCGCCAGCCTCGTCTCAGCATACAAGCATGGATCCGATCTCTGTGCGACTATCACAATGTAAGTACATCAGTTTCCCACTTGTCCCATATCTGACAAGGCCAAAGATCCCATACTATGCTGGATACTGGCAATTCTTCTCAGACACGTTCGATATCTATCTCCGGATTCTCAGGGGTGTTGATTTACAAGTACGAGAGGCCCTGGGAAGAGCAGACACACATTGGCATGTCCGACACTCTTGTCCTTGTTGCCAACACAAGGTATTTAATCATTTTTGCTTTCTTTCTTCTAACCGGAACTGGCTTGATAGGTCCCTGGAGAGGCTCAGTTAGACGTCTCAGTGATTGGTGTCCTTGATGGAAACCAGTCTCTGAAGCGCGCTCGGTTTCGTGAAGGCCTTCACACCGATCCAAGGACTTTTATTAGCAATTATTATATTGATGAAGCCAGGGTCGACCAGTTTAAGCACGACGTAAAGCCAAGGCCACAAAATATACAGCGGGTTTGTGGTTTTACTCATGATACGGTGCACGTGCTCAAATTAATTTAGGTAAATCGCAGTGCAATTCGTGAGGACGAAGCACCGGCTTGGTCCAAAGATAGTAAGGAAGCAACACCTGCTGATGGCGATGACAAGGACGGCACTTGTACGCAACGTTGGAAAGCGGCGCAAAACGACAACCTCAAGCGGGTGTGGTCAATTTATCGAGAGACGGGTATATTCCTTTCAGCCTGTAGGCATGGCCTTATCTGGTGGATCGTCGACATGATAGAAAGTGGTGAACTGTAAGCAAACATCCTCACAGTAGACCAATTTGACTGACATGATCCAGTGCCAAATACCCCTTATCGATTTTGAACGAGGCCCTTGATGTTTTCGACAACAAACTCGGGATTGGCTACGATATTGGGTGTTCGTTCACTGCCACCGTTTCTAAAAGCTCCATATGTCAAAAGGCACGCGACAAAGGCCTCCGCATTGTTGTGCCAGCTTTCCATGGCTATGCACACAAACGCCTATGTCAATTATCTTTCCACCCCCTCTTTGTACCTGGTTTCGGAATTGAAGACCTCGAGACAGCGGAGCGCATATTCACATCGTTTAATGGACTTGCAAACATCACACAATATTCATCACAATTCCATCGCTTGCAAGCCATCGATCTATTTGCTAGGCAACATGATGACGACAAATACCAGGAATTATGTGTATAATAATCAATGTAACAGCGACAAATGATTCACGATCGCCTTAAGCGAATTTCCTTCTGGGAAACTACAAGCAAGTCAGTCAGATTATCGAAAAGCTCTCTGGTGTTATCGTGGCTCTGAAATCTGGGAAGAAACCTGAACACACACATTACCATCAACACCTGGAGGCCGAGCGGCAATATTTACTTTCACGCAGACAGGAATCTCCTAAGGAGGAATTCGCCTGTGAATATATTCAACGTCTCCTCTTGCATCAGAAAGCAAAGTAGGTTTGTATCATAGTGGTAGAAGCGTGTGCTGATCGCCCATTTCATTAGGAAGTCTCACGATGAAGCTGTTGCTTACTGCACAGCTCATGTCCCCACCCAGTCGGCAGTATATAACCGAGCTGGGATCGTGCAACAGCATGCTTTTGAAAATTTCCAGCGCGCACTGGAGCTTGTCCAAGTATTCGAGCTTTCGCATGACATTAGACAAAGATGGACGCCCAAGATGCCCGAGTGGCAAAACGCATCCCGATACTTTGCCATGCGTGATTATCACAAGGCGCTCACATGCCTTGAAGGCCTTGTCGTTTCCCGCCTTTTTGAGCTGCACAAGATGGGACTATCCGGAACTGGTTTGTTATGTTATGTGTACGTGGCATCTCACTAATGATCTCTCTAGGATATAAATTGCGCACGCATATCAGTAAATCGCTCAAGACTCGTTGTAAGGCGATTCAGAGAGCGCTGAAGAAATATAATGAAGCAGCAGTGTCACTTGGCCGGCCTCAGCTCGAATGGAAAGATATCTCGACATACGATAGTCTTGCTGAATTTGAGCTGCTTCAGGAGTGCCAGGAAGACATCCGTCGTGAACCGTGGGCAGACAGTGCGAACCAACAGGCTACTTTACACACCCTCAAGCTCAAACGGGCAAAGGAGGAACGTTCCCGCCTCGATGTGGAAGTAGCCCGACTTGTGGATTGGATGTCCAACGAGGAGTTCACTCTCAAGACTGCTATTACACATCTTCATGAGAGCGACTCGCCGCTCGAAGTCGAAGTCGAGCAGTTGTTTGCGCACCGCCTGCGACAGAATATGGCCCATCGAAAACGCATTTATCAAATTTATCAGCTTCCACACTACACCGGCTCTCGCAACCCCGCCATCTCGTCCCATCAGTGGGGAAATTCTGGAAATTCCTCGTTTGTCGGTAATAGTTCAGAGGGTTCAAATCATGACAAGGAGGCCATTGATCCATCAGTTAACCAAGATGGCACACCGGATGTCGAGGAAGACGATCTTCTAGGCGATGAGCTAAATAAGGTCAATGACTTCCTTGGAAGTCTCAGCACTGTTGATGAGTAGTTCTTACATATTGGACATCCTTCTGAGTATTTTCCATACATATCCAAATGAACGAGTTATTATTAGTAAAGGCTAAGCAACATGTGTGATACAGGGTCTAAGGTACCTTAGTATGAGGGTTAAAGTGTCAGTCTATGTAAGGCTCTCTGGCTCGCTACTGAGCGACGTGACTTCACCTCCATACAACGGGACAGATACCTAGAACGTGGTCCAGATGGATGACACTGATCGAAAGCGGATGGACAAGATAGATGATGAGTGACATGACACGTGGGTGGATGCAGTTAGCTGAAACAAAGATTACACATGGGCTAGATGGATGAGTAGATGAAAGGAGAGGAATGGAATGGACTTACTGGATGATAAGGCCACAGGGATAGACCAAAGGAAAGGAGGGAGGTGGACGAGGTGGACGACTATGCCAAAATACGATGCAACACGTGGACTGGGTGGATGCAGTTAGCCGCTGACACGAGGAATGAGCGTGGCCTAGATGGATGAGTAGACGAAAGGAGTGGAAGGGAGTGGACTTGCTGGATGATAACGCCACAAGGGATATGGGCTAGGTGGATGAATGGACCAAAGGAAAGAAGGGGGGTGGACGAGATGGACGACGACACCAAAATAAATACGACACAACACGTGGATTAGGTGGATGCCGTTAGCCGAAACGAGGACAACGCGTGGCCTAGATGGCAGAGTAGATGAAAGGAGTGGAGTGGAATGGACTTGCTGGACGATAACGCCACAAGGGATGGACAAAAGGAAAGAAGGAGAATGGACGATATGGACGACGACGCCAAAATAATATGACACAACACCTGGACTAGGTGGATGCCGTTAGCCGAAAGGACGACAACGCGTGGCCTAGATGGACGAGTAGATGAAAAGAGTGGAGTGGAATGGACTTACTGGATGATAAGGCCACTGGAAAGAAGGGGGATGGATGAAGTGGACGACTAGGCCAAATTACCTGGACTGGGTGGATGCAATTATGTAGCCGAAATGAGGACAACATGTGGCCTGGATGGATGAGTAGACGAAAGGAGAGGATGGGAATGGACTTGCTGGACAATAACACAGGGGATATGGGCTAGGTGGATGAGTGGACCAAAGGAAGGAAGGGGGGTGGACGAGGTGGATGACGACGCCAAAATAAATACGACACAACACGTGGATTAGGTGGATGCCGTTAGCCGAAACGAGGACAACGCGTGGCCTAGATGGATGAGTTTAGCTGAGCCGAGGAATGAATATGGGCCAGGTGGATGATCTTAGAAATGATTATGCAAGTGGACGGATGGATGAAGCTGACCAAAAAAGTGACCTGACGAGGTCTAGATGGATTCACCCAACAAGAAGGGATAGTCAGCTGGATTCGGTGGATTCAGGAATGAGAAGAAGGCGGGGGCGTGAGAAGCCCATTTTAGAACAGTGGGGCGGGGCAGATGCTGAGGAAGACCGTGCTGACCAGAAATGTGGCCTAGCTGGATGATCTCGACGAGACGGGATAGTTGGCTGGGTTCAATGGATTCAGGAACGAGAAGAAGGCGGGGGTGCGAGAAGCCTATTTTAGAACAGTGGGGCAGGGCAGACGCTGAGGAAGACCGTGCTGACCAGAAATGTGGCCTAGCTGGATGATCTCGACGAGACGGGATAGTCGGCTGGGTTCAATGGATTCAGGAACGAAAAGAAGGCGGGGGCGCAAGAAGCCCATTTTGAAACAGTGGGGCGGGGCAGACGCTGAGGAAGGTGGTGTTGATGACAGCCCCCTCAATGGGAAAGTGGATGGATGTTGTGGACGACGATGACAAAGAACTAGAAGAGGCAATGACGTGGAGTGTCCCGTTAAGGCAGGCCTTACGGAGCCAGTCCATGGATGAAACGTTGAGCCATAGATCGGGCCAGGTGGGTGGGTGGAGGCCCTAGCGTGCAGGTACCCAGGCCGATAAGTTCAGTTCGCACCATAGGTGGCCCCATCACTCCCATCTGTCCTGTCAGTCTTCGTGTTGTGGCCTCTGTCACCACCACCGCTCGCCGTCTTGCGCCGCCACGCGTCTCAGCGTCTTTGGTATTTTTTTTTAAATCTTTTGACTTCCCCCCGCTCCAACGTGCCCCACTCCACCTCCTCCGCCTCTGCCACGCCTCCTCTGCCTCTGCCTCTGCCTCTGCCTCTTCCCCCACTGCGTCTGCTACATTCTGTGCCTGCGCCGCCTCAACGTTTTTGCCTCCTCAAGATCGCGCCATTCTGGAACCAGTGAGGTGCGGGGGGTCCACGGCACACGGCGCCTGCGCTGGGCCTTCTCCCAGGTACGTTGTACGCTGCCTGCCCCGCCGGCAACGCGTTCTGACCCTTTTTTTCGCATCCTGTGCCGCCGCCTTCCCTGCCTGCACCCCTCCTCCTGCGACTCCGTCTCCTCCGCCGTCCCTGCACCT
>QLPA01003980.1:0-13814 GCA_003313945.1 Lactifluus pinguis | reverse complement strand
ATAATAATCTCACTGCCGAAATTTGCGACAAGGAAGGCATGGTTTCAGGCGAGTTATTTTTGCACGAGCTCTTCTGAGTATTCTGAACCAGACGCAACTTCAGTTGGAGTAGGGAGGATGGGGAGGACACGCCCAATCAACTTGTCACTGATCAAATCGATCAAACGCCACATCCAGGAGGCGAACAGTTCGGAATCATGCTCGCAGCCCCTCTATCAACAATATAACTACTCTCCGAGTCCATACTACACTTCTCGTTGTTGCTGCACCCTTCGATGAACCCTCTCAAGTGCGTTAAATGAGCTCTCACTGGCCCGTAGCTGACTTTATACTAGTACCTTAAGCAGGCGCACTCGAAAGCTCATCGGCTATGTCTTGTCAGGCTCCCAATCAACGAGCACTGATATCCCCCATCACTCACCCTCGAACACTTCTCCTTCTATAACTCACAAGATAAGAAAGCACATGGGAAGTTCCAAGGGATCAAGGTGGATTCGAAGACTATGTCCGTGATATCGGCTACACTCACAACGATGTCTCACTCTACGATGCAGGTCGAATTTCACCCCGTGTTACAATCTGTTCACTTCCAGATGAAGTCCTCCTGGATATCTTCGAATTCTGCTTACCTGATCACTGGCACCCACGAGCGGTGACATGGTCCAGGCTAGCGCGTGTATGCCAAAGATGGCGATACATCGTATTTGCATCCCCACTTCGTCTCCGTCTGCGCCTTCTCTGCACAGACAGGACTCCTGTGAGGGAGATGCTAGATATCTGGCCCCCCTTGCCTATCCAAATACAGTACTACTCTGTTGATCCTCAAGTTGAGGATAACATAATTGCTGCACTCGAGCACCCTAACCGTGTACGCACCATTTTGCTCGGTAGAATAAGTATACCACTGGAGCGTTTGGTCGCAGTGATGCAGGAACCATTTCCGGGACTGGGATATCTTTCTCTTCGGATAGAAGGGTCTGGTGGGACTGTGCCGACGCTTCCCAATACATTCTTAGGTGGCTCCGCCCCACGTCTACGATCACTCCGTTTGGAAGGCATTCCATTTCCAACATTACCTCGACTTCTTTTGTCATCCAATTACCTTGTCGATCTCGTCCTTGACCGGATACCGCAGAATGGTTACATTTCGCCCGAGACAATGGCTACGTGTGTCTCTGCCTTGACCAGGCTCACGAAGCTTTCCATCGGTTTCGAATCCCCAACTTCTCGTCCTGATCCAACAACCCGACGTCCACCTCCGCTGACACGTGCTGTCCTCCCCGCTCTCACCAATTTTGACTTTTATGGTGTCAGTGAGTACTTGGAGGATCTCATGGCCCGAACCGATGCCCCTCTACTCCACCACGTGAACATAACATTCTTCAATCAGCTGGTCTTCGACATCCAACAACTCACTCGGTTCATCGATTACGCACCGGCGCTTATGCCATACTATCGTGCCTTGATACACACCGTTGACTCCTTCGGGATTACTCTTTGGCCAAGGAGACAGTCTTCCATTGACAAGTCCCTTTCATTCAACATCTCATGCAAAAAGATAGATTGGCAAGTCTCATCCTTCGTGCAAATATGCAACAAACTTTCGTTCGTCCTGTCTAGTATTGAGGAGCTCACCATCGACGAGGAGGGATGGGTTTTTCTATTCGGTATGGACGACACACCATGGCTGGAACTCTTCCAACCGTTTACTGCTGTTCGGACCATGCGTATATTTAACAATACGCCGCATTCACCCATCCTATTAGAGCTACGAAGGCTCAGTGGGGGATCGGCCACGCAGGTGTTACCCGCATTGGAGGAGCTTCGACTATTACGGTATCAGGCACTGGCATCTCAGCACGACAACTGGCCGTTCATCATCGCACGTCAACATTCTGATCACCCTGTGGTTGTCTGCAAACTCCAAGAATAGATATGGTAGGAAGCTCAATGTTGTCTACAAACTCTTCCACTCATCGTTACCGTGACACCCCGTTGATTCATGCCTACTCCTTTGTCCCGCTATGCTTTCCCTGTATATATCTAACTCCTTTTCATGGGCATTCCATCATATAAATCTTATAAAGTATCAGTTAATGGGAAACAATGGATTACGACGTATATAGGTTCATGGACACTGCACTGATTCGATTGGGTCAAAGGACAACCTGTAGATGCTATACAGGCTGCCTTACATTCTATCATACGCTGATGGCATTGTAATGCATGGAAAACCGTGGGCGTCCAAAACCTGTAACGTTTAGTGGAATGTCCACTCACGAAGTCGCCGTGCCTGCGCTATACAAAAAAACGCGACACGAGCAGCCTTGACGCCACTACACCTCCTTGGAGCTGCTGATAACGATCCTGTTGTCGAACCGAGCGGGATTGATCGACTCTCCAAGCACGTCGACGTAGCCCTGTGGTGCGTTGCGGCCCAGAACCACTTCGTATCCCTCATCTTGGCCTGGAAAAGACACGCGACATCGCGCTACATCCCCTTCATCTCCCCCACGACGCAATTTTTGAGGCTGAGAGGCGAACGGGGGTGCCAGCGCATCAGAGCGGGCCACACTCATACTGCGTGAGGTGGTACGGTCGATCGCTGCGTACAAAATCATCATTGAGAAACGTTATGTCGGTCGTCGCCAGCGGGAGCTAACTATAAAACGGGACTTGGGTTAGCTGGGGGAGCGTGCGCTCCGAAAGGAGGAGAAAGGCATGCGTACTTGATCTGTTTGCCTGCGATGCGCGACTTGCGGTGAGACAGGTCCTTCTACATCCATCCATAGAGCTTCTTACGATGGAGCGGGTCGGTCGATCGGAGCTCACGCGACACATAGGTCGCGATTTTCAGATCGAGCGCTGGGAGCGGACCAACATGGGCAACTTGAAGATGCGTACGTGAAAGTCGTGCAGAGGTGCCAGTTCGTCCACGGCGCCAGTGGCGATCTCAGAGTTGGCTAGCGGGAGCAACGTCGCGTCGTTGCCGGGAGGTACCTCGGATGAAACGCCGGGATTGAGTAGTCGCGTGCGGAAGAGGCGGGTGAGGGTGCAGGCGATGGGTCATCGTCCGCGGACGAAGGGTCTGATGACGGCGCGGAGACGCTGGCGCACGGCGCATGTGAGTGGATCATAATGGGGTGCGGATAAGTCGGCGGCAATTTGTGTGAGCGTCGGGTCCCAGCACCTATGGAGGAAAACACCTTGGTGTCGTTCTGTACGCAAATGCGTAAGCAGCTTGACTTGGGGATGAAATGCAAAGTATCACGTAGAGGGAAGTGGGCCACGTACCACGATGACGACCTGATTTGCAACTGAAGGGCCCGGGGATCTTCACCGTCCGTATTCTACAACATACTGTTGTGTGAGTCGACCTGCACGAAAGACGCAATAGCTTGCAGCATATACGGGACCCACCATGGCTATACCTTTGATATGGCCGACGTCAGCGATGGCAGCGGTGACGTTGAGATTGAGCGAGGAAAGTATGATCGTGACGATGAAGCGATTCAGTCACGGTACTAGTAGTATTCGTTGAAAACACAGCCTCAACAATATAACTACTTTCTATACTTCTCTTCTCATTGTCACCGCACTGTTCGATGAACCCTCTCAAGTACGTCAAAAGTCCTTTCACAGGGTATTTTCAAAGCACCTGATTTTATACTAGTACCCTAGTCAAGGGCACTCGAAAGCTCATCAGCCATGTTTTGTCAAGTTCCAAATCAAGAAGTATCGATATCCCCAATCACTCACCCTCCAACACTTCCCCTTCCGAAATCCACAAGATAGGAAGGCGCGTGGTATGTTTCAAGAAAGCATCAAGGTGGATTCGAAGACGGGATATCGGCTACACTCACAACGATGTCTCATCGTACCATGCAGCACCCTGTGTAACAATCTGTTCGCTTCCAGATGATGTCCTCCTAGACATCTTCGAATTCTGCCTACCTGATCCTCACTACCGAGCGGGGGCATGGTCCAAGCTAGTGCATGTATGCCAAAGATGGCGATACATCGTATTTGCATCCCCACTTCGTCTCGATCTCCGCCTTCTCTGCACAGAAGGGACTCCTGTGAGGAAGATGCTGAATGTCTGGCCCCCCTTGCCTATCGAAATGCAGTGCTTCTCTGTTGATTCTCAAGTTGAGGATAACATAATCGCTGCACTCGAGCACCCTAACCGTATACGCAGGATTTCGCTCTGTAGAATAAGTATATCATTGGAGCGTTTGGTTGAAGTGATGCAGGAGCCATTTCCGGCATTGGAACATCTTTACCTTGAAATATATGACGGGACCCTGCCAGCGCTTCCCAATACGTTCTTAGGTGGATCGGCCCCACGTCTACGATCACTCCGGTTGACACATGTTCCATTTCCGGCATTACCTCGACTTCTTTTGTCTTGCAATGACCTTGTCGATCTCCACCTTTTTCAGATACCGCATAGTGGTTACTTTTCGCCCGAGGCAATGGCTACGTGCATCTCTGCCTTGACCAGCCTCACCAAGCTTTCCATCGATTTCAAATCCCCTTCTTCTCGTCCTGATCCAATAACCCGACATCCACCTTCGCTAACACGTGCTGTCCTCCCCGCTCTCACCGAGTTTCACTTTGAAGGTGTCTGCGAGTACTTGGAGGACCTCATGGCCCAAATCGATGCCCCTCTACTCCACGCCGTGAGAATGAGATTCCCCAATCAGCTGGTCTTTAACATCCAGCAACTCCCTCAGTTCATCGGCCATCCACCAACAATCATGGAACGCGATACAGCAAACATATCTACTTATTTTGACCGCGTCGAGATGACCTTTTCATCAAGACGACCTTTCGAAGATTTGTCATTCCAAATCTCATGTAGAGGGGTAGATTGGCAAGTCTCATCGGTAGCGCAACTATGCAACCAGCTTTCCGGGTCGTTCATCATGTCCAGTATTGAAACTCTCAACATCCATGAAAATAGTGGCATCTCTCCATCGACTTTGGAAGATGTGATGGACGAGACACAATGGCTGGAACTCTTCCACCCATTCACTGCTGTCCGGACCCTCAATATATCTATATCTCAGGCTATGCAATCACACGTCGTGTCAGCGCTGCGAGGACTCAGTGGAGAATTGGCCATGCAGGTGCTACCTGCATTGGAGAAGCTTTGCGTTCCAGGGTATCAGGAATCTGGATCTGAGCTGCACGACATGTGGCCATTCATCATCGCGCGTCAGTCCTCTGATCGCCCTGTTATTGTCATTTGAGGAAGTATGTAGGAGGAAGCTTCAATGTTGTCTACAAACCCCTGCCAATCCTAGTTACTTCAACTGTTGATTCGTGTTATTTCTATTGTCCCGTTATGCTCTCCCTGTATATATCTAACTCTTCTTGGGCACGCCACTCACTATACAAGGTAGATTTTATGAAGTTTCACTCAACTGGAAATAATGGGTCACGATGGCTGCCGCCGCATGGATGCTGCACGAACAGGACAGATTTGATTGGCCTTCTTATTTACTCTAAGCTGATGGCATCGGTGTAACACATATTACTAGGGTGCCCACCCGCGATACCGCCATGCCTGCGCAATACGAAACTGTGCGAGATGAGCAGCCTGACGCCCCACACCTCCTCTGAGCTTCAGATAACGATCCCGTTGTCGAACAGAGTGGGATCGATTAGCTCTCCAAGCGCGTCAACATAGCTCTGTGCTCGGTTGAGGCCCATAATTCTCTCGTACACAGCAGGTATGGCGAAGACGAGCGACATTGCGCGCGATACCTACTTCATCTCCCTCACGACGCGATTTTCGAGGCTGAGAGGCGCACGGCGGTCCCAGCGCACCAGCTCGGGCTGCACGAATGCAGACTACGGCAGCACAATCGATCTACCAAGCGCAAAATCATCATAGAATGACACAATGTCCGCCGTCGTCAGCAGGAGCGAACTATAAAACGGGACTCGGTTAGCAAGGGGAGCGCGCGCTCCGAAAGGAGGAGAAAGGCATACGTACTTTATCTGTTTACCCATGAGACGCAGGTCCTTTCACATCCGTTCGTAGAACTTGATTCGATGGCGCACGGGCAGGGTCGTTTGATCGGCCGGCCTGCGTGCTCACATAGCACATCAGTCGCGATATGAATTTTTTCCGGGAACGGCCCGAGCCTGGGGAAGATGCGAATGCGGAAGTCGGAAGAGTATATCACCGGGATTGAGTATCCGCGCGCGGAGGAGGCGGGTGAGGTGCAGATGGGTCGTCGTAGGCGTCGGCATCCGCGGAGGAAGGGTCTGATGATGGCGGCGTCGGTGGAGATGACCGCTGAGAGCGGGAGAGGACGGTGCGAAGACGTTGGCGCACGGCGCACGGAAGCGGGTCGTAGCACGTCGGGGATAAGGCGGCGACTTGTATGCGCGTCGGGTCCGACTGGTCCCAGCGCCCAAAGAGGAAAAAAAACCCGTGATCAATCGATGTTGTGTAGGTACACACGACAGGAGAGTAGAGCTTCTGATGAAAGTGTGCTGCCGCAACGTCGCGAGGTCCTGCACGAACTTCATCAAGTAGGACCGAACACACCCAACCGTAGTTTCGCAGCACTGTTGCCTGCAAAAATCCAATCAAAGTTGACGGGTTTACGTATTTCTTAGACGTACGCTGCGAATGAGCATGTTCTGCACGTTGGCACCACCCGTGCGAACTGTGAGAACGTTCAAGTTGGCAAAGGTTGTGACATGGCATTCAACGCTTCGATAGAAGACGACAGATGGCGCCTCAGTAGATTGTATGGATGAGGAGGGGTCGTCAGAGGCAGCATCCAGCGGTGGTTGCAAGATTCGGGTTGAGGACACACGGTGACACGGTCACGACTCACGACACCGTCGCGTCAGATCGCGTCAGGGCCGATTGTCACAGATCAGGTGCACGAACACGCGCCGACGAATGGCAGCGGCCGTGGCCAGCGTGACGTGACTAGCGCGTCCATTCTTCGATGACGACGATGAACCCTCGCAAATACTGTACCTTGCAAGCAAGGTAACAAGGAACATACTCAATCAGCTTGACAATTACACGACGCTCCCGCCCAGCCAATGCTCACGCGTAGAATTAGTAACTTATCTAGTTTTACCCTCCTTTAGCCTCCCCCCACTGCCAATTATCAGTCTCTCGCTACCCTCCCTCCGCCGCCGGATCCAACCCTGTACGGTCATTGCCTAGTTACATATCGTGGGATATAAATGCCGATATTTAAAATAAACTAAAAAAAAACCGATTGAACCTTGGATTGAACGATATTTCTCTTCACTGTCATCACACTCTTCAATGAAACCTCTCAGGTATGTCAAAAGGCCTCTCACCGGCTGTATTTCAAAGTTCCTGACTTTATACTAGTACTCTAATCAGGCGCACTCGCAAGCTCATCAGCGATGTATTGTCAAGCTCCCAATCAAGGAGCACTGATATCCCCTATCACTTACCCTCCAACACCTCTTCAAAAATTAACAAGATAGGAAAGCGCATGGGATGTTCCAAGAGGGGATCAAGGTGGATTCGAAGACGAGGTAGGTGATATCGGCTACACTCACAACGATGTCTCATTCTATGATGCAGGTCGAAAACCCCGTGTTACAATCTGTTCGCTTCCTGTTGAAGTCCTCCTAGACATCTTCGAATTCTGCCTACCTCATCCTTGGGACCGAGTGAGGACATGGCCCAGGCTAGTGCGTGTATGCCAAAGATGGCGATACATCATATTTGCATCCCAACTTCGTCTTGATCTGCGCCTTCTCTGCACAGGAGGGATTCCTGTGAGGAAGACGCTCGATATCTGGCCCCCCTTGCCTCTCCAAATACGGTACTTCTCTGTTGATCCTCAAGTTGAGGATAACATATTCGCTGCACTCGAGCACCCCAACCGTGTACGCACCATTTGGCTCGGAACAATAGCGATACCACTGGAGCGCTTGGCCGCAGCGATGCAGGAGCCATTTCCAGAAATGGACTTTCTTTATCTTCGGATAAAAGAGACTGCCAGTGTGCCGGTGCTTCCCAATACGTTCTTGGGTGGATCTGCCCCACGTCTACGATCACTCCATTTGAGACGCATCCCATTTCCGACATTACCTCAACTTCTTTTGTCATCCAAAGACCTTGTCAATCTCAAGCTTTATCGGATACCGCAGAATGGTTACATTCCGCCCGAGGCGATGGCTATGTGCATTTCCGCCTTGACCAGCCTCACAAAGTTTTCCATCAGTTTCGAATCCCCAGCTTCTCGCCCTGATCCAAGAACCCGACGTCCACCTCCGCTGACACGTGCTGTCCTCCCCGCTCTCACCAATTTTGACTTCCGTGGTGTCAGTGAGTACTTGGAGGACGTCATGGCCCGAATCGAGGCCCCTCTACTCGACGTCATAGAGATAGCCTTCTTCAATCAGCTGGTCTTTGATATCCAACAACTCCCTCGGTTCATCGGCAATGTACCAGCACCTATTCCATGTGATACAGCACACATGCTCATTCGTTATCCCAACGTCTCGATGTGGTTTTCATCAATGAGACGACCTTCTTATACCCAGTTCCTCACATTCGAAATCCTTTGCAGAAGGGTAGATTGGCAAGTCTCGTCTGTGGCGCAGATATGCAACCAGCTTTCCAAGTTCATCTCCAGTATTGAAACTCTCTTCATCAACGAGAATCAAGCGAGCCTGTTTTCATGGAGGTTGCAGGATTTAATGGACGAGACACAATGGCTGGAACTCTTCCATTCATTCACTGCTGTGCGGACCCTCTATATATCTCCTAACCTTCATCCACACATCGTGTCAACCCTGCGAGGGCTCAGTGAGGAAACGGCCACGGAGGTGTTACCTGCATTAGACAATCTTTACCTACAACTTGAAGAGGGTCGGGAATTTGGACCAGTGCAGAAAAACATCGAGCCATTCATAATCGCACGTCAGCGTTCTGGTCAGCCTGTTTCTATCCACCCCTGGGATGGAAAACTTTAGTTCGATGTACGCCCATTTATTCATGTCTCAAGTGCTTGTTTCTCTTATTGGCCTGCTAGGCTCTACCTGTGCATATGTAACTCCATTTGTACCACGGGCATGTTGTTACCTAATGCAGATGTTACAAAGTATTGCAACGGATTAAAACCTATGCAGCCGCACGGATCCTGCATGAATAGGACACATTTGGATGGCCCCAAAGATAACGCTCTTTGGTGGATACTGTTAGTGTGCCCTACGTTCAACATAAGCTGATGATGCGTTGATGGAAGTTAAAGTTTCGTAGACATCGAAAAATGTAACTATAACATACTACTACACTACCCGCTCGCGAAACTGCCGCGCCTGGGCAATACGAAACTGAGCAGCCTCGACGCCCCACACATCCTCGGAGCTCTAGATAACGACACCATCGACGAACCGAGTGGGATCGATCTACTCTCCAAGCGCATCAACATAGTGATGGGTTGGGGTCACACCCAACTCCTCGTACAAGGCTCCCTCGTCAGGCATGACAAAGACGCGCGATACTTCCTTCATCTCTCCGACGACGCAATATTCGAGGCTGAGAGGCGCACGGGGGTCCCAACGCACCTGCGCAGGCCGCACGCACGCAGCGTGAGGCAGCACGATCGATGGCCCAAGCGCAAATTTGTCAAAGAGCAACGAAATGTCCGCCATCGTCAGCGAGAGTGAACTATAAAATGGGACTCAGTTAGCAGGGGAGCGCGCGCTCAGAAAGAAGGAGAAAGGCATGTGTACGTGATTTGTTTAATCGCGACGTGCGAATCGCGATGCAAGAGGTCTTTCCACATTCGTTTATAGAACTTCTTACGATGACGCACAAGCCATTCTATCGAACCACCCGCGAGCAGCGCATAGCTCGCGATGTGCAGAACCGAAGAGCGCCGGGATCAGACCAAGCACGGACACGATGCGTACGCGAAAGTCGCACAGGGGTGCCAGTTCGTCCACGGAGCACTTGGCGAGCTCGGAGTTGGCCAGCGGCGTAGCGTCACATCGTCGCTGGGTGCGTATACCACCGGGATTGAGTATTTGCGCGCGGAGGCAGGAGAAGGTGCAGATGAGTCATCGTCGGCGTCGGAATCCCGGAGGAAGGGTCTGGTGTAGGCTGAGATGGCCGGTCAGAGCGGGAGAGGATCGCGCGAAGACGTTGACGCACGGCGCGCGCGAGCGGGTCGTAGTGTGTCGCGGATAAGTCGGCAATTTGTATGCGCATCGGGTCCGACATTGTGCCAGCGCCCATTTGATACCAATATTGTTGATCGCATCTATGACCAGCAGGAACGAAAAAACGTTTACCGTGATCTACAGAGTAAAAGAAATAAGTTCAACCCCACGTACCGACGACCCACTGCATCCCGAAGGAGCTCCGCACCGTCCGCACAACCCATCCACAACCCCACACGAGGATCGGCCCGCACAAACGGTGCGACGCACTATACCTTTGCCGTGCCGATGTCAAGGCTGTGGCGTGGCGATTGAGGAAAGAGTGACATGCAGTAGACTAGTAACTTAGTCAAAGTCAGACGGGCGATGTGGGAGCGGGCCAGCATGACGGCCGCCCAACTACCGACACCGCCACAGCCGAGGGGTGTAGTGTAGTTTCATCGAAACCCTTATACGTTACACTGTCGCCAAATTGTAGCAATGGTAATACGATAGAAGCGGTTTTGGCCATTCGAAACGCAGGTACATGGGGCGAAGCTGCAAAAAGGTGGACTGTGAGGAAACTTCGCCTCAAGAAACTTCACCGGGCACAATTCTATGATTCATCTTAATTTTCTTCGGACGAAATACTGGCGAGACATGGTAGCAGTTTTGTTAGAGGACGTCGACGCTCTCAAGACTCCAGTGGAGTGTAAGGGCGGAAATAAGCGCACACGTGACGCACTTTGTTACGCGTCTGACAGTCACGGCGGTAGAGCTATAAACTCTCCGCCGTATATTCCTCGATCTTCAAGTTCTGCTTGGATATTTCCTCACAATCGTCAAGACGCCGACGCTCAACCGCAAGGTTGGTAAAGATGGTAACGACCTAGGAGCACGCAGGAGACGGTCGCCTCTGGCCAGAGTAAATCCATCGACGACTCTGATGACAGTGCTGCTCATGCCCCCGCGACGGCCAATCACAATTCCTCCCCCTTTACATCCTCTCGTGAGACGCACGCAACTTTACCTTCCGCGAGCTGACCGGAAAGGACCAGTCAACTTGAAAATTTTCTCCTTCGTCCAACCTCCACGTGCCGCGCTACATCGCGCACACCCTGAACCATTCTCACAGCACTAGGCGCTCCCAACTCTCAGACATCGATGTACACGGCGGTATCATTCGTGAGTTATCCAATATCCCATCCAGCCCATAGCTAGATCTCAACCGCGCCCCATCCCCCTTCTTCCACTGAAAACTTCGTTATGGCACAACAACAACAATACAGGGCGTGACACGTACCACCAATCCAATGAGGGTGTGCCAGATGGGCCGTTGATATCCTCATTACTGAGGTGCGCCACGGGTCCCAACCGCCCATGGCCCAGGCGGCGGCATCCGACTCCCAAACGACTCATCCTATTTCGCCGTCACAGCTCATGTCGCCAAAGCCACGGCCGAATTTGATCTGAATCGCGCCTTGACCCCAAGTAACCTCTCGGTGCACGGCATCGTCAATGTGGGCGCAATACTCACAGTACTATGGAACAAGATATCTGATTCGTCCAAGTTTGTCTCCTAGTACTTCTTTTTTCTCTTTTGCTTCTTGTCCAAGGAACGGCTCCCCGATGGATGGACATCGCGTCTCCGGGATCAGATGGGTCTCATTTTTTTTTAAAACGTTCAAACCGTACCGTTTTCCGCGTCGAGCTCGGTATCGAAAAGGAGGTCAATCAATCATTAAAGCTCATATGATGTACCTTATGTGGCAGTTCTACAATAAATCCCGTAGTTTGTTGTAAACGAGAGAATGATTGCCGTCAGCACATTCTCGATTACGCAGCAGGGGTGGGACCAGGAAAACGAATCGGGGCGACATGTTTCTGAAGTTGCGCCACCAATACAGCTACCACACCCTCTCCTCGTTGCCATTTTTCAATGAGTGCTTACAAGTACGTCCAAAGCCCTTTCGTAGTACTCGTGCTCATGAACCTCCAATCAGGCACACCCGAAAGCCCAACAACCATCTACCATCAAGCTCAGCCTTCCAATCTAGTAGCACTGACTCGGATATCCCTTATCGTTCACCCTCTGGTGGTTCTCCAATCCAAATAGATGGGACTTCTAAGATTCACAAGACGGGAAGACGCGTGAAGAGTTGCCGGAAGAGATCAAGCGCGACTCGGGGAAATGGTATGAGTGTTATCGGTGCTCACAACAATAACTTATTGTGCGGTGCAGGTCAAATTTCACAATCTGTTACAATCTGTTTGCTTCCAGATAATGTCCTCCTTGGCATCTTCGAATCCTTATTATTGGATCTCGAGGATCCGAAGGATCGGGAGAGGGGGTGGACTTCGCTGGTGCATGTATGCCAAAGATGGCGATACATCGTCTTTGCGTCCCCACTTCGTCTCGATCTCCGCCTTTTCTGTACAGAAAAGACTCCCGTGAGGACGATGCTGGATATCTGGCCCCCCTTGCCTATCGAAATACAGTGCCTCTCTGTTGATCTTCGAGTTGAGGATAACATAATTGCTGGCATTTGCTGCACTCGAGCACCCTAACCGTGTACGCACCATTTGGCTCGGTAGAATAAGCATACCACTGGAGCGTTTGGTCGCAGTGATGCAGGAGCCACTTCCAGTAATGGACAACCTTTATCTTCATATAGAGGACGTTCTTAGGTGGATCCGCTCCACGTCTGCGATCACTTTCGTTTGACACGCATCCCATTTCTGACATTATCTCAACTTTTTTTTGTCATCCAATGACCTTGCTGGCACCTCGCAAACCGTACCGCGTTCGCGTTCTTGTCACCCTCTTCTTAACCTTCTCCCATGACCATCCTATCACTCCCTGAAGAGCTCATAATCAAGATATTGATTAAAGGGGATCTCAAGTTGATCATGGCCTGCCAGAGGGTAAATAGCCGCGCGGTTGTCCCCTCGACTCGTTTGCTCATATCAAGCACTTCAGGTTTGCCGCACGCTCAACGTCATCATTAGGAATGCTCCCCTTTTGCAGTATATCATTTCTCTAACAGCCTGTGGCATGCGGGATAATCTGCCAACCATCGCCGGCAAGGGAATAGTCGAACGACTCCAGAGACTGCACCAGCACGAGGCCGCTTGGAGAGAGGTCGCATGGTCCGGCGACGGAGTTTTAATGCACCAGGCGGTAGGCGACATCCCCGTCGCCATCTCTGGCGGGGTGCTCGCATTTTTAGACAGATATTCGGATCACCAGGAGACCGATGATCTGCTCCTTCTTTTTCGCGTCCCGTCGAAGCTCCGGGGAGTACCTGGTGAGAGCTGGAAGTTACCAATGAGCGGCCACGGTAAGCTGTTGCAAGTTGCTATCGACTCTGCTCAGGACCTCCTTCTGTGTATGAGGTGCGGACTTGAATCTCCTTAGCCATGTGTCTATAACACAGTAAATACAGGGCTTCAAGTCCAACTTACGATTTACACGTACGAGCGTTGTCGTCTGGAAAAGTCCACCCTTCGGTCCTTCATGCTGGCACGTTTAATATGGGGATAGGTTCGCCCGACGTACTAGTCAAAAGCTCCGTTATCTGCTGCAATCATGTAGCGGTTGCTGTGAAGCATCCCACGCCCACCGGCGCGAGTGTTGTTGTCTGGAA
>QLPA01003972.1:0-13732 GCA_003313945.1 Lactifluus pinguis | reverse complement strand
GTACCTGACAGTGCGCCTCCGAGATTTGTTAGAAGCACACGAGGACGTGGACCGTGACTGGTGGCCGCTCATCGGATGCAAGTCTGGTCGCGTGCGTCTGACGACAGAGTGGAAGCCGTTGAACATGGCTGGTAGTCTTCACGGCGCGGACCAATACGTCCCCCCCATCGGAGCCGTGCGATTGTGGCTGAAAAAAGCCACAGACGTGAAGAACGTCGAAGCAACTCTTGGAGGCAAAGTATGCAGAATAACTTGAAATTGTAGTTGCCTCTATTCACGCGACGTTTCTCGCAGAGCGATCCGTATGTTCGTGTAATGGTGAACAACACCATTAAGGCACGGACCGAGGTTATGAACAATAGTGCGTTGCCCATGAATAGGCTGTGCAACAGCGATTGTTTACTCTTCCTGTAGATCTCAACCCTGAGTGGGATCAGATCATCTACACCCCAGTACATTCCCTGAAAGAGACCCTTCTTCTGGAAGTGATGGATTATCAGAACCTCACCAAAGACCGATCTCTTGGCACCGTTGAGCTCAAAGTTAGCGAGCTTGCCCGGGTAATTGAGAGGGGTGCGGGCGGCAATCCACTTTACTTCTTTGAGTCTACAGGGAAGAAGGACAAATCAGAGCCGATCCGCCTTGACCCTGGGAATCAATACAAGGGCGAGTTGCATTACCTTGCCGAGTTCCTCCCTGCGTTTGCGCTACAAGGTTTGAAATTCGAGACCGACTCAAATGGATCAGCGGTCGCAGGTGCCGACGGGGAGGGTGACGATGTCGACGGTAGCAGGGAACCTGTGATGGTCAGGGCACCAACGACCAAGGAACCGATCGGCATGTCCAAGGAACAAACGAAAAACCAGCAATCAGCAGACTCAATGCCAACGAGCCCCAATGAGGACCCGAAAGCGATGGGCAGCGCCGAGCTATCTCCGACACGTGAAACCCACAAGAGACAGGAGAATGAAGGAATCAAGATGTCAAAGGACGAACTTCTTACATACCGTACGTGATGATCATGCTCTTTTGCCCGCCTCTTTTGACCTTCCCCTGTCACAGAGTCTGGCATCATCGTCTTCTACGCCAAATCTGGAGACCTTTCCAAGAAAGGCCGCTTGGAAATTCTCCTTGATGACGGGTATTGGCCTGCCTTCAGCACTATCCGTGCCCCTAGTCACCGGGCGGAGTGGAAACATATTGGCGAGGGCTTTATGAAAGAGCTCGACTTTGGGCGGGTGTGGCTCCGGCTGAACGAGGCCGATGAAGGGGACAGGGATGACGTCTTTGGTGAGTGGAAAGGTGATGCGAGGCCATTCTTGTCTCAAACATTGGTGCGTTTTTTTCTATGCTTTTCCTCAACCCCACGAATAAGAATCATACATCAACCTGTAGAATGCTCCTACTAAGTTCGAACTATCCGACCAAGACGAGAAAGTCATGGGAACGGTTGAGATTGAGACCCGTTTTGTTCCAGTGCCTGTGGAGTTGGAGCCGCGAGAAACTGTAAACAGTATGTCAATCCCCTGCCTTTAAAATGACATCCACACACCTTTCCATCCTTAATAGATCAAGGTTCTCTCCGTGTCACTCTGCAAACTGGTCATGACATTCGTGCTGTCGATAGGGGAGGCAAATCTGACCCCTATGCCGTTTTTACCTTGAACGGAGAGCGAGTATTCAAATCTCAGGTCAAGAAGAAGACGGTCAATCCTGAATGGCATGAAAATTTCACCATCTCTGTGGTAAGTATCCGGATTGGTGGGGTGAACAATTACAATAACTATGATGTATCCAGCCATCGCGTTTCGGCTCAAATTTCCAGGTCGAGGTCCTTGACTGGAATCAATTAGAACAAGCGAAATCTCTTGGCAGTGCAAAGATCGATTTAGAAGCCATCGAGCCCCTCACGGCTGTCGACACCACACACATTCTATCTACAGAGAAGCATGGTAACAAGGGCGAGATCAAGATCAATATGGTTTTCCGCCCTGAAATCATCATGAGGTCACGCAAGAGCACGTCTACATTCTCCGCGGCTGGGCGCACTATGACGGCCATTGGTACCGCGCCGATCAACGCAGGAAAGGGTGTTATACAAGGCGTCGCATCCGGCGTCGCAACCGTTTTTAAACTTGGCAAGGATAATGATGAGGCTCGCGGCCTTGTCGGTTCGGGTGCACCAATAGAAATGAACATTCCAAGGACACAGACTTCCCAGCCCGTAGTGGATGGGGAGCACTTGGAAGTTCCTGTTGTGTCCTCCTCAGCCACGAATGGATATTACGTTCCTACAGAGCCCGTTGCTCTGAAGGTGTCAGTCCTGGATGCTAAAGATTTGATTGGGGGCCCGGATGTCAAGCCGTACGCTGTCGTACGTATTGGTGAGAGGGAATACAAAACAAAGCATACTGGTAAAACGGTCGCCCCGGAATGGTATGTATGTCGTGGTTATGTCGAACTTTCCTCATTCCGCTCCTAGGAACGAGACCTTTGAATTTCATGCTGCTCCTTCATCCCCCAAGCTGTATGTTTCCATCTTTGACCACAAGACTCTTGGGAAGGATAAATCGCTCGGGGAGGCTGAAGTTGACGTATGTAATATTATACCCTTCTCTTCCGGTCTGCGGCTCAATTTGCTTCCAGATCTGGCAACTCATCCAACCAACATCTAACGCTCCTGTCGATGTCTCTGCGGAGATGACAAATGGCCATGGCATTATAAAGTTACGACTCGCCCTTGGCGGCGCCGAATCTCTTGGTCGTAAATCAAGTGTTTCTTCTCCAGATCATAACGGTGCCGCTCTCACGTCACCATCAAAATTCAGTTTAAGAAATCGGCGGCTTGGTCTGGATAAAGAGGAATAGGCCGCTCGAACACGATGATCAAAATGCTATTTATAACTACCATACTTTGGCATGCCCGTTTGTACTATAAGCTCAGATGTTTTCCTATCTATGTGTATGATAGAGAATCTACTTGATCTAGCGCTATAAGTGCGTTATTCATTCATGCAACACGCAGGCGTGATTATCGAGCAATTCGTAGGACAAAAAGGTGCTCACGACCGGCTTTGCGTTGAAAAACAATCTATGGCTTAAAGTCAGGAGGTAGAGTACGTACGGCTGGGAAAAGACGACCAATTACCTCACTCTGCAGCGAGTAGGCCTCCAACATGAATTCCCGAATTTTCGGAACACCATTTTGCTTCACAGTGACAAGATAAAATCGGCCCCGGGGCGAGAGCAGGCCCTACAGAAATGTGACAAGGATGGACTGAACTAGCAGAGGGAAGACGAACATCTACCAGGCGCAGGAACGCATCCGTCACCTGCATGCCGTCAGCACCCCCAGCCCAAGACCCGGCAATGTTAGCGTCGCGTTGTGCATCGTCGAGCTCGGAGTCGCATGTTGGCACGTATGGTGGGTTGAACACGAGAACGTCAACTGCATTCGTGAGGCGGGATGTCAACGAGTGAGCGAGTGATGCGAGGAGTGGTTCGAGCGGAGTCTATGCAAAGGAGTTGGTGTTTGGGGGGAGAGGTGTTGAACGGTACGGTTTGGTTCATAACTGAGGTATCAGAGAGAGAGAGGATTGGATACCTTGTTTTGCGATCCGGTACGTGCAGTACAGGTCGTTGCATGCGCGTTGATGTCCGTACAGAGAAATACTTTGGGAACGTGAGTGGGATCAGAATAAGTTTCGTAGGTGAGAGGATATTTGTACGGACAAGCGTTGGAAGGACCGATGATCTGTCCGAGGAAGCTGGAGACCACACCTGTTCCCGATCTAAAGATGAACGGAAGAAGAGTTTTAACGATAGGTGAGCAGGAGCAGCTCGAGGTTGGACCCGCCCTATCTCTAGACAAATACGAGGAGAAAGACCGCGGATGGCGTCGGCATCTGCTTCGAGTGCGTCCAGGAGGACGAATGTGTCCTCTGTTGGTTTTTGCTCAGTCACCGACGTGGCCCTTGGACCATGTTCTTTCGAGAGTCGGATCCAGTGCATCTCACCTGCAGGCTCATAAACACTCTTATAATCATCCTTCGTCAAGTGTGATAGATCAGGGGTCGGGATCATCAGCACGTTCAGTCGAGCACGTCTAGGAATGGGAGGGGTCCGATATGTTCAATCGCACTGTCTAATACAAACGGCAGCGGTCCGCGGCAAACGAATCTACCCCAAGTCACTCCCTACTCCCGCGCGCCATTCGACGGACATTCCTCCCGTTCTCAGACTTTGCAAGCTGCTCTTCGATACCTTCCTCGGTGTAAACTGGCTTGCTACCAAGTTGTCTCAGGGGGTGACGAGCCTCAGAGTACGTCGATTATACAACACCTGAGAGAAATTACTCACCGTTTCTTCTTCCTTTGTCCTTCGCCTGGTTTGGCATTTGAGACGATGGTGATCGAGTCCTCCTCGTCGTCCGCCGCCGTCATCCTTGTTGACTGTCGGGTGGAACGAGTTGACTGCCGCGGTGTCTTTTCGTCATTAAGATCGAGCCCTCCAAGATCACTAGCCAAACCAGAAACGGACATCTTAACACTATGCCGGGCTTGGGCGCGTCCTGCCTTGACTTCGTTCTCAAATATGGGGGACGGTGGCTGAAGGAGGTGGGGCAGTGGTGCCTTTTGTGTGATCGCTTTTGTGGATGCGGGACGGCTTGATGCGGGGACCCATTCATCAGAGTCACCCGATGCGGTGTTTGTCGTTGCATTCCCCTCGTCATCCGTCTCGTTGATTTCCGAATGGGTAGACCCTGAAGGGGCCACAATGCTTTTGTCTTTTGATACTTGGGCTTTGCCACGACCAGCGAGCGGTGACGCTGCCCGAGAGCGGAGCATCGGTAGGTCATTGATGTGGTCATCTTCCGACGCATCATCTTCCCCCGGCTGTTATACAGCGGCGGTCACTCGAAATGAACATGACAATTGAAAATCATTCTACTGGCCTCTGATCCTAAGACTCCGACGTTACTCCTACTAGACTTGTGTGCCCGAAGACCTGTTTGACTGGGTGCCTTACCCATCGTGCTGGAGCGATGAAGCATGTCGATTTTGGCATCCATCCTAATCTCGTTTAACTCAACCTGTGGGTACCAGGTGAGTATTTCTGCCCTGCTCAGTAGGACAAGCGCACCTCATTCATCAGTCTCCTGGTAAATCGTTTCTCCATTTCACGGATCCGCTCTTCCATTTCTCCCATGACTTCTTCACGGGTCTCTGCCTCGATCACGACACTACGCATTTCCGACTCGAATAACTGAGGCGTCGTTCAATAAAAGTAAGTTGCTACAACCCATTTATAGAAACTAACCTGCAGTCGAAGGCGCTCAATTTCGTCGAACAATGCCTCCACAAGGCCATTCAGAGGCTCCTCGTCAGTTTCATCATCTACATCTTCGTCCTCTGAATGCACCCTGAGCCAAACTGATAGGGTGTGTATAAAAAGTTATTACCTTCAACAACATCAAGCTGAGTCTCGCTGACTTTACGTTCTCCTCGATCGTTGGTGGATAATACCACCTTTCGGCGATGAGACTCATTTAGTCTTGATGGCTGGAGGTCTTCCGTTGTCGCTGGTGTCTTCGTACGTCCTGTTGGTGGTACACGTTGGGTTGGGGCGGCAATCGATACCTCTCTAGCCAGAGCAGCAAACTTCATCACATTTGAATTCTCGTCAAAGCCGGTATCATAAGGATTGATGTTTATGATCATCGTCTGGCTGAGATAAGCTTCGTGGACCTTAGGGAAATAACAGGTGACAGGCTTACAACTCGACCTTCACCTGTGAAATAGTCCGTGAGAATCTCGGTCAGCTTGCTATGTCTGAAAGGCACGACGGCTAGGGTTTTCTTGACGTCTCTTGTATCGGAACGTTGACTCTGCGAAGCACCAAGACTCTGCGCTACTCGCTTCTGGTTGGCACGCATTACCTCGATGCATTGGCCAAGAACCATCAAGGACTTGTTGATGCTGCCCGCCTCTTTTAGGCGTTCGCCAGTAGCATGAGTGTTCTTGCTTCTTTCTGAGCCAGCTAAATCGATCAAAGTAAGGCGTGAAGTCATGTATGAGGAAGGATCCTGAATAGACGTCGGCACCGGCAGGAAAATCGGGATATAATACTCACATCTTTCTCCCCTCTATGTTTCCTGAGGAGCTTGATTGTCACAATTCCGTGGCTACGGCTACTTTGACTGTTTGCCAGCGTACCAAAGACTCGCCGATGAAGCTGACCCAATTTAACCAGCTTCTTTGCCTGCTTTGCGGTGTCTACGCGGACGTGTGTCAGTCCCGAAATGTATTTTCCGACGGGCCCGTCAGCATCGGGATTGTCCGAGGGTGGAGCGGGTTTCATAGCCAGTGCCTTCCGTATGAGGAGGATGGGCTGGGAGCGTGAAGAGCCACCGACATCCTCTACATTCGTGAGGAGGTCATAAATTTTCTCGTTGTACACTTCTGCATAAGACAACCATATCGAATACTCGTAGTTGCGGTCGACTTTGAGCGTCGTGGAGTCATGATCCGCTTCGATGACCGCAGTACTCTCAAAATGTTCTGCGAGAACATCACTCAAGACTTGTTGCTGTGCGGGCAACGTGAAGTTATCCAAAGAAGGTGTACGAGAGAAAATTGACGATGCATCGTTCAACTCAATTCCGTTCAAACGAGTGGGCCTGTACTGCAGATGGAAGGTGATCAACGTAATGCGAGGTAGGGTAGGTAAGATTTACTTTAGAGTTTCCCTGCAAGCCTTCAACGCTATTGAAGAGTACGTCCATCGTACGGGGCAAGATCCCCGCAGACGATTCCTGAGAACCTCCTTGCATGGTGTACGTTTTGCCAGAGTTGGTCACGCCATAGGCAAATAACAAGCCATCTTCGCCATTGAGGAGGTTTTCCACAAGCGGTAAGGTGGTTTTAGCAAAAAATTCTGGTTGCTGCGTGGCAGGAGGAAAGACGTGACTGAAGGTATAAAGTGAAGACGTGGGCGCAGATGAGAGACGGAAGCGGGGGATGCCTGTGTAACCATGTGGATCATCGCGCGATGGATCCATCATCCGAACGGCTGTGTCTGATAAGCTCTCCAAGTAGGGGGTCTTATTTGATCCATCCCCAACAATATTCGGTCTGATCCTCAAAAATGCCTACCGAGTGGGGAAAAATTAGTTTGATCGAACTGCTACCTGTGCGAATGACATATACTTTGATTGGTTCTCTGTCAGCCCCGGAGGAAATCACAGCATCTGTAGCTACTCTTGTTTTTGCGGGAGCTTTCTTTTCAATCTGCAAAGATGGATTAGTGAGATTACATTTTCAAGTAGTGGGAGTCATACTGGCCGTGAAGCTGGCACACGAGATGACGACTTTGTAGTCGCAGTACGTGCACCGCGAGTATTAGAGGCATCGATTTGGGATGTAGTCCTAGATCTAGTCGTTCTCTTGGACATTGGTTCAAAGATAATTAATTACTGTAATTTAACGTTCACGCGTGCTTTCTCATAGTTGTCATGTGATCGCGACGCGTTCACGTGCACTCAGAGGGTTAGTCGGTTGGTTGAGTTGCCACGGCCAGGTATTGCTCGCTCGCTCATAAAAATGTCTCCATCTCCCAACCGTCGCAAGTCTATCGCCGTTTCTCATCAAGCGAATAAATCGAGACCCGCTCATAAGCGTAGACCTCACAGCATAACACCCGGAGATGCTGTCCTCAAGCAGCTCAGTCCTGTGTCAAGGGCCCGCCGATCAATTGTCTGTCATTATCTGTATTTTTCTCAACATACGTTGATGTCATATGTTTTAGGGTCCTCGAAAAAGTATATTAAAATCGAGGTCTTCTCTTGCTCCCGAGGATGCAGATGATATCACTCAGACTATGGACTTCACTCGTGATATTCGAGCTTCAATCAACGAGAACGCGACTCGGAAGAGCTTAGGACGGCGTGTGAGTTTTGCCTCTCATGCGCAAGTACGAGTATTCGAAAAGGATCCAAACCGTGCCGACGTGTCTCCCTTGGCCGTTGGAGCGAACCATCCCGATCCCCGATCCCACTCCGGAACTCTTGTCAACGATGAGAACGATTACCCTGGTATGTCGTCCTTGGCCCGCCGGAGGAGTTCTTGGAGACGTTCCGTGGCCTTCAGTGGGAACGGAGAGTCATCTATGGATATGGACTCGGAGCTAGAGTCATCTCCGCTTCCTGATGGTTTCCTAACACAAGGGTCTTTTCTACAAGACGAAGAGCCAGGTGATGTGTCCGGAAGCTGGGAAGAAGAGGATATGGATCTTACAACAAATACAGTTGCAAGAAGGTCAAGGAAATCTTCCCTTGGTCTTTCGTTTCTCACACCGTCCGGTCAAGTCACGGACCTCGATGATCAACCAGCTTCCGAAGACATGACGCAGGATTCTACGGGCGATACATCTGTGGAACGAGCCGAACCGACCGAGTTTACCATTCCCCTCAGCAAATCTCTGCGCAAACCAGAGCCCCCGAGCGCTGAATGGCTCGCCCTGCGTGCCATGACACATGCAGGAGCAGATAGTCCCTTCGAACCTCCTTCCAGCATGGACGAAGACGAGTCATTTACTCACAGTCGTAGTGTGGGCCTAGGCGAGGGTGACATGGACATCACCGAGGCCGAAACCCGGCTCAGGCGAATGCGCGAATCTCTTGGCCTTACAAATACTGTACAAGAGGGAAGCTTCACAAGCTCAGAGGAGAGCTCTACTGGCGGTGACGATTACGACAACCAGACTGTTAATTTAACTAGTGTCTGGCGTGCGAGCCTCGGGACGGATTCAAGCTCCGTGATGGACCTGACGAACGTCCGGGGCATCTCTGCAGAGAGGATTCCAGAGGCGGCTGCTAACAGAACTCTCCCACCCTCGGTTTCTCTTGAGGATCTACCCAATCCACCAGACCAACACAACCCTCGTGCTCAACCTTTACCCTCTGGATCAACTCCCACACCATCCCTCACGACCATGAGCGGCATGCCTTCTGACGCTACAGCCTCGCCTGCACCTTGTGTCTTCACTAAACCTGGCCCTGTATTTTCAGCGCCGAAACAGGCCCCTCCGTCTCCTTCTAAATTGAAAGTTCCTGGGTCACTTCGCAAAGGAGGCACTGCCGCCTTTGCGTCACCTGTTGCACGTCCCCAACCGAAGAAACGAGGGGTGGAGGATGAAGACTCGATCTACCTTGAGAGCCAGGGAAGTCCTGTCAAGAAGCAAGGACCTCAGGCCTCTCCTTCGAAAGCCATGCCAATCACTCCTGCGCTTGTAGGGTCAATATCAACTTCTGCGGCTACACGGCGACCCAGTGCGGCGGGGATATGTCGGCCATCCGGATACTTTGCCCAGCGCAAAAGCCTCGGACCCTCTGGGGTCTTGAACGCTCCGTCGTCCATATCAGCGACAACGAAGGACGCCCAAGCGAGAGCTAGTATAGCCGACATTTCCGATCTGAATCAAGACCTGGTCTTCGAACGGGAGAATGCCGAGCCACCACTATCTCAGCACCATCCTCACTTTCCATTACAAGACATCACGAAAGCAACCATCGTGACAGGGCCGGCTAATTCACCACTCTCGTTAATACCCGTGCCACCTTTCGCAGACACTTGCACGGTCCCATCCGCTGGCCCAGAGGCCGTGGCACCGCAGATGACAATTACTTCTGCGGAAGTTGATGCAACGGAGCAATGGAGAAACAACGTCCAACTATCCAGCTTTACGGAAGGAGATGAAGGCGTAGGACATTTCTCAGTGACCCGTGGTGTGAATACTGAAACTTACGTTTGCATAGCCTCCCATATCCATCGATCAATTTTTTAACATGACTGGTATCCGCTTCCTGGATGAGCTTTCCGCGCCGCGGCGCTCGACCATCCTTCCATCCCAACTTCAGTCCTCCCAACGACCAGCTGAGACGACATTGACTGATTATGTTGTTGCGATGATCATTGATGCACCACAGCTCGAACTATATTCCCACGTCGCTGCTGACCTACAGAGATGGATCGAGCATAGCAAAGAAATATACCGTCAAGCGGAGGAAGAAGCTACGAAAGTTACTCCTACGCTGTTTAGGGAATACTCAATGGCAGATGAAGAAACACAAGCAGAGTTGCTGGTACCTTTCCCTTTCCTCCCGTGTCCTGGAAACTGATTTGTGCCCCTCAGCAACAACTCAAGCTCATCAAGGCCAACAATCATGCCACGGCGAGATCGCAGTGGTATGACTGGAGGTTGCAGTGGGTAGAACAACTGTATGACATCGCTAGTCAGGGCTTCGCGGAGCTTGAGCAAGTAAGATCAGCCACAAAAGTGCGCGTGGCGGCTCAATCTGACCATCTTATAAAGGACGCCCGTACATTGGAGACCATAATTCAGCAAGCACAGAACCTTTTGCCGTCGCTGCGGGAAGAGCACGCCCAGGTCACTAAGGAGTTCGAACAGGAACAGAGTGTCGTAGCAGAGATCGAAAACTGCGACCAAGAGTACCTGAAGGAGCTAAAGGGTACTCTGGCAGAACAAGGGTAATCCCATAGACCCTAATGGCAGTTGACAGACATCTGATGTAGTCGAACAGCATTGCACTGGACGAGTTTCGCGCCGAAGTCGCAGAGGCAAACGCGAAGCTCGAACGCCTAGAAGAGAAGCTACGTGATCTAGAAATAGAGAAGTCTGAGACCACGGCATCCATCGAAGCTTCTCAGCGAACGTTACACATCCAGAAAAACAGCACTCAGGCAGAGGCTTTTAGGTTGAAAGGTACGCTCTCTCCGGAGGTGGGCCTCGATAAGATTCTCTCACCTTTTTGCCGGTGTGCAGATGAACTCGCCGCCTTGGAACAGCTTCACCTTTGGCGCATTATCAGAGTCAATCCTGATGTTTGGGAATTCGTCTATGCCTCCCGTTTCCACGTTCACATTCCTTGCATCAACTTCAAGCCATTGAAAGACCAGATCCGAATCACAAAGACAAAAGAGATGCTCCTTAAGAAAGATCAGTTCCCACGTTTTACCGACCTGACCA
This sequence comes from Lactifluus pinguis, assembly GCA_003313945.1. NCBI lineage: Eukaryota > Fungi > Basidiomycota > Agaricomycetes > Russulales > Russulaceae > Lactifluus > Lactifluus pinguis. The sequence goes on along the minus strand of QLPA01003972.1, from coordinate 2,686 downwards.
TCGAGGTCGCCCAGCAACGGCTTGCATCGTCTCCCCTCAACCTAGGCATTAAACAGGTCAAAGGGTTTACCAACTACGTGGCTCACACGTGATGCCAGTTACTGATTCGTGTTTCCATGTTTTTTTTTTTTTTCAGATTGTTCACGATCTAGGCGACTATTGGTTGGGGTGCGCGAAACTGCGCACGCATTTCACGTTCCTCTCTATCAAATATCCTGTCTCCGTTGATCCATACCCTCCGCGGGGCGACGACGATCATCAGGGGCTACAGGCAACAGCCACTGTCCTATTGCCCAGCGTCAAGGCGAAACTATATGTATCATTCATCTTGGATACCGATACCTTTTGGGGCTGGCCTATGACGATCGGGAATGTCGATTGTGAGATTAAGAAGTCCTATGGCCCTGACGTCGAGTATGCAAATTTCCTTTTTTCCTGCAACTTTGTGGCACTAGCTAAGCGAATGCGTTTAGCCTCCAGAAGATTCGTGCCGCTATCTTACAACGCATGTCAAGATCTACGCCTATCGATAATCATGCTTGCTTCTTGGATGCCTGCACCGAAGCCACTTTGGATTATCAAGTTGTCGAATGATAATTCACGCTTGTTATGATCTTGCTCAGGCTATCAATCACACACTAGGAGATGTCACAGTATTCGTATCGTGAACAGTTTCATACATATATACCTAATACATTACAGTGCCGAAAGTGAAGAGGATAGGTGAATAAGCCATGAAAATGCATAAATCGTATACCGGGGCTGTTCATTGGGGGTGGCATCGTTAGATAGACATGGAATAGATCGTTATCGTAAAAATCATGGCACTACAGTATCCCTAATCAGCAAATGGAAAGACAAAATAGAGGGGGATACACTCACTCATACACTCATCAAATGGCAGTTCTGGTCTAGGCTCATCAAAAGGAAGTTCAAAGTCTCGCGCTGGGCCCTCACAGACTCCAGCTCACTCTCTGCGACTTCGTGGACAAAACCCCATGACCTTGCCGCAGTATGTGCCGCATCGGCAACCTCGCATTTCCGACGCACAGCTTCCTCCGTAGACGACCTGAGTCGTGCACCATCCTCTGCGGCTCGCTTGACTGCCTCCTGCACAGCAAGCTCTTTCGTAGTCACCGCCCCGCGGAGTTGTTCCTCGAGTCTAGCGCGCTCCTCCGCAGCACGTTCACGGCTCTCGAGGCTGACGTGCATCTGCTGCTCCAGCGCAGATACTTGCGCTGCGAGGTCGGCAGCCTCACGCAAGCGCGCCTCCTTCGCAGCGCCGAGCTGCGCCTCGAGAGTGGTAATTTGACTGAGACGCTCCTTTGCGATGTTCTCCATAGACGCTAGTTGCAGACGCAACATCACCACGAGCGATGCATCCGCGGCGGCATGTCGGCTATGTTCAGGGGTGAGCTGGAGTTGCATGTGTTTGGCTGGGCCAGGCGACGGTGTCACGTCAGGTAGAAGGACTTGAGAAATCGAACCATAGCCAGCAGGCGAAGGGAGGGTGCTAAGCGAAGGGCTCTCTGGTATGGCCAACTCGAGGTCTACCGTGCTTGGGGCGGGAGAGAACGGCGCGGGAATGTCCGCAATCATATTTTCAACTTCCCCTTCACCCAAGGTTTTATCCCCAACAGCAACCAACTGATCCCAGGAGAGCAAGGAACCCCTGTCATGACCAGCACGCATTACCTTAAGGGAAGAGGAGGGGCCGGTACGTGGAGGAATTGGCGAGAGGTAGGAGAGATCGGCGCGAGTAGGGAGGCTAGACTCGCGCGAAGGGGTTTGGGGCATGTCACCATGTTGGCGCCGGACCTGGAGACGAGGCAATGCTGGTGTCGGCGCGGAAGGTGAAACAATCGAACCGAGCATGAGCTCGATATCATCGGCGCTGTCTCCTTCTGTGAATGCAGAACTCGAGCCCGACTCGGAATACGATCGATTAAACTGGTCAACTTTCACAATCTTCGGGATGGTGTCCTGTTTCATAAATTTCCCTAAAGGAGACTCTCGGGACTTATGGGTTAAGTTGCGTGATGATGCTTCACCTTTAGCAGGAGAACTATTGCCTCGCGCCGTATGCCGAGTTGGTGTGCGAGGAGTGGGCAAGGAACTCGAAGACGACGTAGAAGAGGGGGGTCTAGGAATGGCTGAGCGACATGGTGTGCTAGGCTTCGAGGTTCGGTCTAGCTTATTTGGGGGAGGGGTAGTGGTGTTCCGTACCGGCGAAGGCGTAGTACGAGGGGATGGCTTGGCAGGCGGGGAAGGTAATGAATCGGTAGAGGGATTGGTCGGTAGCGCTCTCTGGGGAAGTGGGCTAATGGGTCGTGCAGCCTTCTCGTGTGTTGCCGTGTTTCCGGGCCTGAGCTTTGCCGAGACGCCTTCCGCTACATCTTTGTCCTCATCAGAGCTACTAGCCCGCTTGCGCGTGCCCAAGCGAGGAGGGGAAGGTGGGATCGTATGGGATTCAACAAGGGTGGATCTTGGACGATATTTAGGTAGAGCAGAGGTATTGCTGAGAGGTCGTGGTCGCAGGGTAGACCTCCTGGTAGGGGGAGTTGGATTGACCGGGGTGCTTCCTTTGGTCGATGCAGCCAAAGATGCGGAAGATATAGGCTCCTTGTGGAGAGCAGTACGCCTACGAGAGGTACGAGTGATAGTTTCGTTTGGAAAGCTGTCCTCT
>QLPA01003967.1:0-25075 GCA_003313945.1 Lactifluus pinguis | reverse complement strand
AAAAAAGGTCAGGGCGGGTTGGGGCGGGGCAGGCAGCGTACAACGTACCTGGAAGGAGGTGCCGAAGGCGCAGCGCAGGCAGCGTGCGCCGTGGACCCCCCGCAGCCCAGTGGGGCCAGTGGGCGCTCCAAGAGGGCGCGATTCGGAGGCGAAACGTGGAGGCAGAGAGAACGCGACGGAGACAGTAGGACGCGGTGGAGGCAGAGGCGGAGGCAAAGGCGGAGGCAGAGGCGGAGGAGGGAGGAGGCGGAGGAAGTGCGCGGGGGAAGTCAGAAGAAGAGGGGACGCTGAGACACAGCGGCGCAAGACGGCGAGCGGTGGCGGCGACAGAAATCACGACGAAGAGGGCACAGGGGGAGGAACACAGAGGGAGGAGGGAAGAAGGCGCAGAAACGAGAGGAAATCAACATCGAGCAAACAAGAGCAAACACAGAATGGTGCACCGGAAGCCGACTTAGAGAAAATTTCATGACTTTGCATATTTTTTGGGTTGCAGTTAAATTACATAAATTATTTCTATTTGCTTAGTGCAATTAAAAGCCTCTTAAAATTCCATTAGTTTGCTTAAACTATTTATTTACCTAGCATGATTAAAGTTTGCTTAGTTTTTGTTATTAGCCATGATAAAATCTCCTTAGTTGTGCTTAGTGTGGATTAATGTGCTTTATGTGCTTAACGTGCTTAAGCAAAAAAAAACAGAAACTTTTATCAAGCAGATGGTGGTAATTAAGACCATTAAGCAAAGTAAGTGCGATTAATCACTGTAATTACCATAAGAAAAATATGGGGTTTTCCTGATGCAGCTAGGAGCGTTCCTAGGAATGCTCTCAGAGAATCCAGTAACAAGGCATCTCCATGCAACGCCACCGAAGGTTGACGAGTCAATTGTCGCATACATGTGCTGGTGAGACCGGAATGGGCTGGATGCGCCAAATCCATCCATAGATGATGCCCACAGCTCCATCAACAAGTCGATACTTGTGGCCGACATCTCAACACGGCGGTACAGAAGGTCGGCTACAAGGAATTGGAACTTGTTCTCGAATGGGGTCCAGTCATCGGGCGTCGCGTGCACATGGGGTGTTGGTTGACTCCCAGGAGGAAGGAACGTCCTGTTGGCATCGCAGGGAAGAGCTTGTTGAGGGGATCGTCACTAATGTACATAAAAGCGAACAAAACACTTACCCATTAGGTGAGGATGTTCGATCCGTTGGCTGCCATGTTGTTTTGATGCTTGTGTGGACTCAGGGATGGACTGACTTTGTCCTGGATAGGAACGGACGTTGGAATTGATGTGGAACGTGCGGATATGATAGGTGCGGCCATGCTGACTCTTGAACATAAGGGGGCACCCAGAAAACAAGCAAGGGAGTCTGTATGACGACGACATGGTGAGAGTGAAGAGGCAGTGACAGAGAGGAAGGACTTACTGAATGGGCGATTGTGTAGCCAATAATCCAGCCCGCATGCACAGGCATGAGGCTTCGAAGACAGGGAGGACTCAGAGGGACACGTCATGGTCCCGGGGAAAGGTATGCGCTGGTTGATACTGAATGACAAGGAACCAATTGGACTGCACACCGCTCGTTACTGGAACCGGCAAAAGTTGTGCACCGGTCGTGAATGAATTGAAAGGCTGTACAGCAAGGAATGCAGAGAAAAATAAACGCCGGTTGCTACTGAATGACAAGGAACCGGAGAGAAGTGCGCACCGGTCGCGAAGAATAGGAACAAAGGGGCACACCAGCACTGAGAGGTCAGAAAGGAGCAGAAATGGCATACAGCCTGAGCAGGGAACACGGCAGTAAATAAATGGTAATGTGGATCTGTTGGTAGTAAATAAGATGGGAATATGAGCAATGATTGAAAGTGGGGGAACTGCGCACCACTCGCTACTGATTGATAAAGAACCGGCGAAAGTTGTGCACCGGGAGTACCATGCGCCATTTTCTTGACAAGTCAAAATGGACCGATCGCTACTGAATAACAACGAACCGGGGAAAGTTGCACACCGGTCGTGAGTGGATCGAAAGGGTGTATGCATCGCTAGTCGCAAGCGATAGCCGCGATCGTGGTCAGGATGTTTGCCAGGGGGCGGGCAGCAAGAAAACACAGAGAAAATGTGTATCTATCAGTGGGAGAATAAGACAGCAACGTGAGTAATTACTGAAAGTTGTTGAGACCGGGGACCAGTCTTGGAGGGAGAGGGGGGCGCAGCAACACAGAGGAGCATACGCACTGTTATCTCACAAGCGATGGCCGCCATTTTAGTCGGTGCTGGTGGCAGTAAACGCTGTCGGGACTAGACACGAAAGGAAAAATGGAGTCAGTGCGATATCTCAGAAATAGTTGTTCGAACTTCGGCACGTAAGGAAAAAAGCCTTCCCAGACCCCCAATCTCTCGAAGCCTCTAACATGCCAATCACTACCCGAAAACAAAACGCAGAGACGCACCCAGGGAGAATTGTCCTCGACACCCAGAAGAAGCGTCGTACTCCTCAGCAGGTCTTAGATGATAGGATGCGGGCAGAGGCAGCAGCCGCTGAAGCCGCAGAAAGAGCAGAAGCCACCTTAGAAGATATTGTCGGCCGTATCAACGAAATTGAAGATGAGATCCAGCGAGACTCTCAGTTGACACAAAAGCACGCGACTCGGCCAGATTTGCGCCACAGCGGACAGGCAAGCACCCAGTCGACGATCATGATGAGGCAGATGAAACACGCGCATGCTGCCCAAGTAGATGCCAGTGAGCAGATTGATGAGGAAGACAGGTAATTCACGACTCACCTCTGACATGATTGCTTTTACTGACCTTGGCAATAGCTGTAGCATCTACTCTGGTGGTTGGGAGGCCAGCGCCACAGCGTTTTACGACAATGTATCGGCTGTATCACCGGCGTCATTCACTGATGGTGAATCAATGATTGACGTCATCAGCAACGAAGAGTGGGAAACGAGAGCCATCGAATGTATCGATGACGACTCAGTATCGGCGTATATGGACGACAGAGTGGAAAACGAAGAAGACATGGGTATCAACGACAACGTTGATAAGGCTCCTCAGAACCAGAACAAGGTTTGTCCACCTCATGTTTTTTGAGTTTGATGGGAAACTTAGGTTTGCGATGATAGGCACGCCCTGGAGCCGAAGTTGATGACTCAAACGCACGTGGTCGAGCCACGACTCGAGTGCGTTCACAGCCATCTGAACCAGTATCTCGACCAAGGCCCCGTCCAATATACGAACGCACTTCTGATGAGTAAGTGATAATGCCTCCCAAAGCTTAGACCTAATGCTAACAGCAATTAGGAATGAGAATGAATCGAGCAATACAAGTACTCCATCCGTGACGCGGCTAACCACGACACCGTCACCTCCACCGCCTGCTCAGCCCCGGCAAAGCATAGCGATTAAACGAAAAGTCCAAACTCATTTCGCAGAGTGAGTTATAGACGTGACCCAAAGATTGAGACTCACCACGATTAGGTTGGATCGCGCCAAGCGTGCAAGGACTGTGGCAGGAGCAAACGCCGGCCTGCTTGACGACTGGAGAAAGAATGCCGCGACAGGTACAGTAACACCCCCCGTTCCGTGTTAACCACAAGGCTCACTAGAAATGTGTTGATACAACAGCACAACTAAGTAAGAAAGGACGCAGCCACGGCCACAGCGCGCCCAGACCCATGTCTCATGAGATAGACATCAGCACCAGCTCAGGTTCCAGCGCGACGATGGCCCAGGTGTCGATATGTGAGTCCCACAACGAAGGATCGGAAGATGTGCTGGGTCAAGTAAGGGCCTGCAGGTCTACTGTGCGTCGAGCCTCCAGAGTGGCTCAGAGCAAATCAAAAGTTGCTGCGCCCACTGGTAGCAACAGGGTCGGCGGTGGGCGGGAGACTGCACAGGTAAGATCCAAATTGTGTTTGATCTATGTATGATTGCCAGCTCCTCGTCGAAATAGATGGGCATCGTCCTTCACAAGGATCCGACAGGCACTATGATGGAGGGAAATACCAAAGCGCCTCGGCGTCTCAGGAAGATAAGATATATGACATCCGATCTTCCTTTTCCTGGTCCGTTACATGGCGAAAATATGAAGACGTGGCACAACAGTGTTGTGGCGTCCTTGCTAACCTGGGCCGGAACGCAGGCCGACCCCTTTGGCACGAACGCCAGGATACGGGACCCTGTTGTGGACTTTTGGTCATCAGCATTCCCTGATTCTCAGCTTGATGAACAGGAACTAGAAATAGTCCTGAGCGTGGTATGTACTGGAATCAGACGAGCGGACATGCGTTATTGACCCTCCCAGGCCGAGACTGTGCTCAACAACTGGCGCAGCGAGATAGGGAAGAGTGGGTACCGAGCAGTCGTAGATATGTGGTTCGAAGATTCGGCCACGTTTGGCAACCCAGAAGCTCGCGCCGAATATGTTGAAATGGCATTGAAAGGCCCGGACTTCAGATTCATTTATAAGAACCCAGATGCAGCGAAGGTAAGCCCATATACATCATATTGCAGTGCCTGACATAGCCACCAGGGACTCGGAAAGCATGCTGCATTTTGCTCAAGTTTGATTGCCAAGGTGTATGCTGTGCACCTGCGGAAGGTCCTACCGCTCGATGGCTCAGAGGTAAACGAATGCCCTCAGCAAATAGGGGGATTGGCACTTGCAACGGCTGCAGTAATGTCCCATTCCTTGTACTATTATTACCACAATCATTACTTATCTATTGTTACAGGTCGAGCGTGGTCTGTCCGCGTTTAAGACTGGGGAGGATAGTATAAAGGTACCATGTCCCATTTTGTTTTATTGGTGTCGTTACTTATCTAGTGCTACAGGCCGAGCGCGATCAGACCGGGATCACGGCATCCGGGCAAGCATCCGAATCCAAGGCCAATTCTCGTGTGTGGAGCTTCACCGATAATCCCTGGGGGATGAAGACTCGCAGCTGGGTCGGGGCCACCAGACGGCTTGATGATCACCACTGGGCTCAAGTCATTGAGGAAGCGCGGAAATACCTCCCAGCCAGAAAGGTGAACGCACTGAACACGGGCGGAGATCAAGGCGAATTAGTTGATCTCCGCACTTGCATTGATTTGGATTGGTGCGTATTTTTATTATTCTCTTATCATTGCAAGCTCAAGTGTATGCAACGAAGATACCTCGTGCATAATCGTGACGTGGCGATGACCCATATCTGCGGGGCTGGAAACTCAGATCAATCAGGTGATAGAGAACTTCGATAGATACCATGTTATTTCAATTACATATAGAAATGTTTATCTGGATTTGGACTGTTATTTCTCAGGCACGAAAACATCGAGAGTTACTAGCACTACGCGCGAAAACTAGCCTAAGAAGTCAGAATTGCTCTACATGTGAAAAATAGAACTAGCTGCGAAACTAGCCCTATGTGTGAAAGTAGCAAAAGTTGAAAAACTAGTGAAAGTAGCAAAACTAGCGAAAGTAGCAAACTTGGCGTACCTAGAGCTTGCCTAGAGCCAGATTCGCCTCCAAAGTCGCGGCAAGTCTGCTTTGGCCAGAATAGGAACTTGATTACTAAATGTGACTATGTGACACTAGCGGGTCTAGCTCTAGCAACTCTAGCACCGCAACATTTTCCTGATGACTTGTGCTCGGAAACCTGGGTTGCAGCGGGCCGCGCTGTCACGGTCTAGAGTCCAGACAAGTTTGTTCCCAGTCCACTAGCACTTGTCATCGGTGGCGTCTTTGTCTTTGAGCCTGAGGGCTGTGACGATGGGCGCGGTGATGACTTGCTCTTCTGGGAGGGCAGTTTACACTGCCTCGATGGCGACGTCCTGAAGGCATTTCACGGGATGGAAGCTTGCTGTGCCTGGGAATAATTGGATGGCGATTGAGGTCTCTGGGAAGGAGAAAAGTCCGACTCGGAGAGGGCAAGTATAAACATCTATGAAAATCAGTTGTCTGGAGTTATACACCCCCCATTCTCGACCAAGGCTCCGCCTTGGAAAAAGTTCTGGATCGCTCTCGTAATGTGAGCTCTTTCGTTCCACACATCATCGCGGATTTTGACAGATACCAGTGGCTCTCTTTCCACAAAATGGATCTCATTCTTGAGCAACTTTCCCAGGACGCACCCGGGACGGAAAACAGCACAAGTTGCAAGACGTTGCCCCCGGAGGTGGGTGAAGCACCATCCACCTAGTCATCACAACGTTAACACAATGAATGCACCACAGCAACACCCAAGCCCTCATGACAGGCCTCCTGTTCACACTCATCCCTCGGATTTTACTGCAGCATCCTCCAATGCTGGTCCATACCAGACTATTGGTATGTCCCGCGACGTTCAGAACCAGCGTGGAAGAACCCCTCCCTCCAGTGTCCCTGACCATAGACCTTTAGTTGACTCGCCATCTCCTAGTAGCTTATCCAATCTCACCCTCGAAGCATCCGGCAACCACTGCGTCAGCCCTGCTGGGGAAGGGTCATCGTCGGGGACCAACTCGGTCGGCGCTGACATGATGCCAGAATTGCGCCATGGCGCCATGGCACCGCCGGTGGACCATACTCCATCTCAATCTCAACCTATGGCTCAGCTTCAGCAACACGCCTTGGCATTGCGCCAAACCAGGGTGTGGTGAAGCGAGCGCGGCCGGCTCCGAAGGTTTGGTGCCCCAAGTGCGATGCCGGATTTCATGCCAAAAAGGCTCTCACACGTCACTTGGAGGATTGTCACACGGTGGAGAAGAATTGCGATCACCCTGGCTGTGATTTTACATATATTGGAAAGCGGAAACTGGAGGCTCATCTTCAAAAGTTTCATGGGAGAGGTCTTCGACGACGCGCCCCTCGAACTCAAGAAAGTTGAAACGCCAGATTCACAAACACGTCCTCCACCGCCGCAACTTTGAACTTACTGAGCTCAAGTCCATGTCCGGCCTCGAGGTCTTTCTCCCAAACCCACTTCATTCTCAGTAACTTGGCCACGACGTCACACTCTTATAGTTTCCTGAATCCGTTTTTTGATGTTTTGCCTCGTGATATGATCTGATGCCATATTTTCACCTTTCACGGCTAACCGGGTTTTTTTTTCTTTCTCGCTTGTCTATCGGCGATCAGCACATAGAAGTCCTACTGACCGATGCTAGTGCTATATGTACCGCCGAGTTTTGCTACAGCGCTTCCTTTGTTTGTAATGCGGGAGGTTTCTACATGAGACGCTACTCCGAAACCAAGTACTATAAGCGGCACCATCGTATCTCGTATCGTAGAAAAGTGGGTGGTGCAATACTCGAGTTTATTCGCATTGTGGAGGATGTTAAAGATCTCTGACATCTGAGCGGCCTGCCGCCAAATGTTTAATGTTTTATGCTCGGCCGCCTCGGCGGTCGCCTTGCTTCTCAACGATGAAAGAATAGTACACGCGGCCAATCATGACGTTCGACAGACACTGCTCTCTCCTCGTCAGCCGCCGCCCAAGCCATCACCCAGTCACCAGTGCCCCTTCTGCCAATTCAGGTCCATCACGGTGCCCTTACTCACGTCCTTGCGAAGTGCGGCATCATGATCTGCCACCGTAGGTGTCATCACCTGACATCAGGGCAAAACGCCTGACACTGCCACCAAACTGCGGTGCGCTGTTGGACATCCCGTGGCTGATGAAAACGCTGAGAACAACACTTACCAGATATAGAATAAATTTCTCGGTAGCTATTTGTTCATGCGTCAACCGCCATACCAAAACTTGACCCGATATGGCACCACTTGCCACGGTGCGACTCCAAGTCGGATGTCGGCACATTCCCATCTCTGGGTGGTGCCAGCCAGAAAAAAAAAATCATTCAAACACAGGATAGGCAACCGGTTACCGATCCCTTGAGTTCTCGGCGAATGGTCATAAAAGGCTCGGTCCAGTACCACAACAACCTTCATCCGGGAAAAATCCTGGGCCGTAACATCCACGATCCAACAGTCGCCAGGGGCGCTCCCGACACGAATGCAGGAGATGCCGCCAACAAACACTGCCAAGCTGGCGCCGTGCAGCATCCAAATCGGTCATGAGCTTTGGTGTTCCCCGGTCAAGTTACCGTAACAGTGCCTCAGGTGCCGTTCAGGGACCCCAGAACACTGAATTGTTGCTTCACAGCTCTCTGATACTATATTGAGTATGGGTGCCAAAAGGATTACCAACTTGAAGATATAAACTTAACTGGTAAGACCGCTTATTATACAGTAGCACGTTGCCTCAACTGTGATAGTCCTCAACTGAAATCAGAGTTGGTGAAACACCGCAGAGAGGAATGGCAAAGGCTATTTTGATCAAGTACATGCCATGGGTAGTAGGGGCAAGAGGAGGAAATAACCAGTAAGTTAGGCTGTTGGTGGACTCGGAGGTGGGTTCCGCTTATTTCCGCCGGTCCGGGCTCATGTAACTTATTTTAGTAGCCGAATGTCACGCTGTTGGACCGCGCATCTAGACTGCCATGTCCCTTATAGAGGGCTATGCTCCTCTGCCTAACGACGCATACACCTGATTGTGCGCATGACATACAAGACATCGTCACACCTGCGGGCTCAATGGACTATCTCCGCAGCGACAACCGGATGGAACTATGTAACATCGGCTCAACTGTCGTGACTTCAAAGGCTCGACGATGCCGCCATGTTCTAAATACCTTTCATAATGTGAGTTTCTTGAGCTTTCTTCGTTGCACACGCTGTTACGGGGGCTCGACAGTTGTTGACCAGCTGACAATGGCCACTATAAAGGCTGTGCTCCCAGGACGCCGGCTGGACCCCCTTTTCAGCTCTGCCCCTCGTTTCCTGCTGTGGATCTGTAACTTAGGCTCACGGAGTTGTCCAGTTCTGCCTAACACCGCATACTCCTGATCTGCGATTCGTTCCATGGCGTTCCATACGAAACATTATCGCTGTCAGTGGCAGCTCACATAGCTGATGGACAGTCGGGACTGACCCACGTCCGCACATCGGCTCACCCTTTAAATACCACGATGCCACGTTGCTAGATAATCATGGATCCCTTTCACTATGTGAGCTACTTTGTTCAAATTACACACAACCTTGACCGTTATGTAGGTCGGCTTGATGGGCTCCCGAGACCACGGCCGGACTCTCTTTCCAGTGCTACCTCACCATCACCCAAACAATGAGAGGCTTCACCAGGAGGTAATATGCTATTTGTCCAGCCATCGCAGTATCAACTTAACGAATACACTACAGGAGAACTGGCCTCCGGTTCACACTCGTTCCCCAGATTCCACCGTGGCATCCCTCAATGTCGATTCGTACCAAACCACTGACACTTCCTCGACCATAAGTGGGAATTTCTTCTCACTCCATCGTACCCTCCCTGATACTACTCCTACTAGAACCCCAGAGACAAACATCGACCTGCCCTACCTGCATACCGCCGACACTGTCTCGCCAGGCATTTGTGGTTAACGTCAATGCAGATCATAATCCCGTGGTCCTGCCCGGGCATCACGAGCTATCTCAATCTAGATCGACACCTCAGGTTCTTCAACACCCCTCGACGGCATCCCGGCTGGCACTGGAGATGAGGCAAGACCCGAAGGCTTGGTGTAACCATTGCAACCGGAGTTTTCATGCAAGAAAGGCTCTTAATCGTCACATGGACGATATCCACTCGGGGAAGAAGAGTTGCAGCTACCCTAAATGTAACTTTACATATACTGGGAAGCGCAAGCTGCGGGCTCATCTTCAAAATGTTCACGACAAAGCTCCTCCCTCTCTCCCTCTCGACGTCGTGCTGCTTTAACTCAAAAAGTTGCAGTTTCAGATCCGTCGCATTCAGTGTTTCCGCCTTCTCCAAGTCCAGGTCCAAGTCTTGATCACACTTTCACATTTCTATTTCCAGTATATTCACTACAGCTCACCAAGTTCGGCGTGTTCGTCGCTCTTGAATCCACTAATGTCCTAATGCTCCCTCCTAATGGTCATTAATCCCCTAGCCCAGAGATGGTTCTAATCCTAATCCCTTCCCTGCTTCTATTGTTCATGTCGTGCTTTTTGTGTAATCCCTAGTTCTCATCAACTGACCCACTAATGTACACGGCCCTGCTATTGATGTATTCATTTTTCTACTGCAATGTATGAGTAATTTTTTTCGGTCGCACGCAGGCCACAATGGTGTCAGCTTCGTCTTATTACATATCGTGGTGTTACGTGCAGTGTTATTCGCGGTTGTTGGAACGCAGATGCGGGCTTGTACCGATGAGATGTGTTGTAGCTTAACACTATCTACGCACAACTTCCGCATTGTTACTAGACGACGAAAACCGAGGAACCAGGGACATGTAAAGGAAAACAACAGAAGTGCGATGTCCTCCTCAAATGCTCAGGGAATATGACTCAGGAACGAGTGTTCTGTTTTCTGTGGAAGCAACATGCAATGTTGCAGGCGACATCTCAGTCACAGCCTGCACCCCTTTCTGTGTCGGTAAGATGGAGCTATCGAGAACGAGACAGGGTGTGCACCGTCCACGAGCGGATGGAATGAAGAAATGCCATGGCGCAATGGGCTTTCACGTCGTCATTTTCACTTCGTCAAGACAAAAATCCAGGCCCTTCGCTCAGCCCATCGCACTGCAACAGTAACTTGGGCACCGTGTTGAGTCACGGTAAGCCATTCTCGTAGGGGCCCCTGCTAACCCGCCGGAGACTATTTTCGGTCCACATCCCGCGTCTTAGACGCATAGGGTGCAACTGGCGCTGTCTGCTTTTGCGGCTTGGCGACCTCTGCCTCAGCGAGGGTTGCCAGGTGGCATGGAGAACAAATTTTGGGGACTCCGCAAGTTCGCTTACAAGGGTCGCCCGGTTTGACACCATTTTTCGGCGACCTTAGCTGGCACCTCGGTCCATAGCCAACTTTCTCCGCGTGTGGAACAAGTAGAAACAAATGTCGCCAATTGAAATCCCAAGTCGTTAGTACACATAGTAAACAAGGCTAGTAGAACACGCCCGATGAGTATTTTGGGGCCATGGCGTTCAATTTGAGCGTGCTCATGCGGTAAAGAACATGACGCTACGTGAGCAAAGGTAGGCCCTAAATTCGTATCGCTAGCACGTCGGACATGTCAAGTATCGTGTATGTTGACGAGAGGATGGCCTCTGCCTATCATAAAGGGCATGAGTCCCTCGGAGCTTTGAGGGTCACAAGGTGGAAACAAAAACCACGATGGAGGGGAGAGTCGGACCTACGCTGAGTTGGCATGGACTCAGAATGGAAGAAATTCTGGAGTACAGTACAACAATGTGCCAAAAAGGTGAGTCAATACCCGGCCGGTATCATGATCGATACTCAAGCCTTGTACACTTTCCTTGACGTACGACATGAAGGTCATTTATGGGGTCCTCTGGTAGGCATATATCGGAAGCAGGAGCAGAGGAGAATAGGACAATATTCAAGGGCGTTGAAGTGCGTAATTGAAGGAGAAGCGGGAAACTCTGCAACAGGGTAGCGCACTATTCGTCTGCAAGTGGGAATGCAGTTGCGGATCCATAAACAAAGACGAGAAGCGAGGGGCCAAGGCAGGTGATTGTGGGGATTGACGGCATCGCTATGAACCTCATTTTTGTTTCAGTATCGTGACAGCGAAGACAGGACATGTCGCAAACCACGCGGGAAAATGACGGACATACTAGAGCCAAGTCAGGGTCTTAATGAGGTCTCCTATCTCAAGTGTCCCCGAGTCTATCCGTACACAGTTGTAGCAGTCTCACAGCGAGACCAAATAGACGGAGAATGCAAGAGCCCGAGTACAGGTAACTGAGGGTGAGAGACGGGAATTGCATTGTAAGGAGTGCCAGACTGGCGTAACGTCGATTCAGCGTCATATGGTAGAGAAGACGGTAATTACTACGACATGCATATGTATCCACGGTTCACCCCTTTACTACTTCGCCAGGACTCCCGAGTTTTGGCACTCATAATGTGAGACTAGAGCCAATGTCATCTTCAATACTATCGATCAAGGCCTGGAAGCCCGAGCCCTGTTGACCGGGAAAAGCGAGAGCGAGAATAGCGAAAGAGAGAGCCCAAGACAGTCTTCATGAACATCATTGTGCTCATAGTGGAAGGATAACAGAACGTTGGTGCCGATATCAGAAGAACCGATTCGGGTCCGTCGTCACAGGCTAGTCACGTTGCGATTTTCCTCGCGGCCCGCTCCGAGTCAACTGCCGTCAACTTGAGCCTTACTGCCAGTGACACCGCTACATCTGACTTCGGAGATGCTACTAGTAGTCCTTCCCGCATATCAACTAGGGACTGATGACGTCATAGCGCTACATTGTCGAGTCTTGCTCATGATTTAGGATTATCAGTAAGTGATTCTTTCCGAAGGCAGCAGAATTCAGTGTCGAGCGGGCCATCAAGAAAATCGCAAAGTGACTAGCCTCACCTAGCCATTCCTAGCAATCTAGTTTCCATTCACGCTAATAGGGTGGCTTGTCACTCCAAGATTCTTGATGTGGCATCGTGCATTGACATGATACTGACAGTGGACTAGAAGACCCGACTCTCCGCCATGGACCGTTCCACCGTGACGGACCCGAATTTCCACCAAATTCCATCGCAAAGAACACATGCGTGGTTACAATGTAATACAGCCTGATTGGCCAGTTGCTCAGAACCGAGCCGATTGTCGTTGCAAATCTCCCATAGTCTGCGCGGTGGTTCAGTGCTTCTGATATCGGCTTAATTCTTCTCCAGAAGCCTTCAAGTATTACAAACCCGAGCTGTCTGGGTATAAAAACGGGAGCTACCCCTCCTTCTCTCACCAACGTTCATCACCCTTGAAGCGTTTTATCCTTTCACATTACCTGCTCTGCAGCTCTGAACACAATGATGTTTATGAAGACCATTTTGGCTCTCTCTTTTGCTGCTCTCGCACTCGCTACACCGACTCCACAGAGCGGCCCTGTGGGCCCGGGCGCGACCGTAGAGCAACTACTCGACGGTACGTCCTGTTAGAACCCATGCCCGCCTGGTACAGGCTTGACTGACCTAACATAGATCTCGGTGAAGCAATTCAACATCTTTCTGAGGGGCGACTTGAATGATGGTAGTACCTCTTGTATATCTCCAACTGCTGAGTTTATTGACTTCTGCTGACCAGCCCATGAGGACCCACAAATCCAGATAGGACAAGTGTGATTATCGCGCATGGTGGACTTTATATTACCAGAGGCTGATATCTTGGTTCATGGCTTTTGTATATCAGTTATGTCAGGGACCTAGGGTCCACCCTTCACCTTGTCATCATTTTGCTCTATGTGCCGGTGTGAATTTATTCTGAGTCGTAAACACCAATCGGACAACATGACTTGTGCGAGATGTCCTTGAAGTAAATAAATGTGGGTTTTGTATGATAGTAGGGGAGTACTAGTAATGTGAAGTTGTGAACCTCTGGCAGTGCGAGGACACGGCGAGGAATCGAGGACCAAGATGATATTGAAGATAAATAAAGGGGCGAAGCGTGGATCGTGACCACGTCCACCAAGAGATAGCACCGTTTACGCCTGTTACGGCCGAAAATGACGGGTTCGTTACGTATACGGCTGCAAAAAATACGGGGCTAGACAGTGATGATACGTCGCCGTAAAATACCTGAAGTGGCTGGGACAATCCCGGACCGTGTGCAGCTCGTACTGCCCATTCATGTACAACGTGCATTCAGCAAGAAAGGTGACAAGTTTTTTGCTTTTTCTTAATCTGTAGTTGCATGAGACCCTACGCAATGACAAAACTACCTGGATCCACCACCAACAATTCGATCGTTTCTACCGAATGAACGCACCGTTCTGTCTGTTCATCACCACAGGCCCGTAACTTGAGGCTCTATGCATGAACCTGAACAGCGGAAGAGGTCGAGGACCCATCGGCGATGCGGCAGTCTTAACTCTCGGCAGGCCCGGGAGTGGCCCCACCTCATGCTGAATCCGTGGATTGCAAGAATGGCTTGCTGAGTGGCCGGGAAGGCGGTGAGGAGCTAAGTCTGAGCAATCAGTATAGACTGAGTTATTATAAAAAAAAAAAGTCCTCACACATGTTGGGGCCACAATGATTTCGGTCGCTGGGCCGTGGCATGTTGGCGAGATGGAAAGCGGGTGACCACGTAGGAGAGATGGGCCGTGTGGACAATCCCCCATTGACGGATGCGGAACTGACATTTCGGACTTGTCAGAGGGCCGCGTCGTAGGATCGTGATAAGCCCAAGCTTGATACCAAGCTCCCAACAAGTCACCAGGATGCGGCGTTGATGCTATGATGATCGAAATAATCGGAAACCGCAGAATGTTAATCAGGAATCAAGAACAAGTGCCTGCAAGCTGTTGATCGTGACATGAAGTTCTGGCTTATAGCAAAGGCACGGAGGAAGATCAGGCCACTCAACTTGAAGGGACATGAGGGACAGAACATTGGCATTGGAAAATGACCGGTGGTGCTGAGTGTCACGGCCTCTGGACGAGATGATGTTATCGTAGCACTTGATGTCATATTGAGACACTGCCCCGACAGCGATGGTATCGTGTCCGGATACGAGACAGCAGTGAAGCCATCCCTATCCAGTGGTCAAGACGTGGAGGTGCGAGTATGACCCAACGATATCCACTCCGAGGCTCTTTTGCCAATGCCTAGCCTGACAGCCCAAGTAAAGAAAAATATCTGGGCCACAGAACTAGCCTAGTTAGTAGCATCTCCGAAGTCGGTGGTGTCAGAAAGGTTGAAGCGTCGGTCTACCCGGTCCGGGTGAATCACGAATGCGGGCCATCAACAGCATGACTAGCCTCACCAGGCCTAGCCGTTCCTAGTAATCTAGTTTCCATTCACGCTACCATGACGGACCCGAATTTCCATCGGAAAGAACACCGTGACATGCACGTACAACTCAGTTGGTAAAATCCAGAAAACCTGATTGGTCAGTTGTTCCGTAGTCTGCGCGGTGCTTCTGATATCGGCATAATTCCTCTCCAGAGGCCTTCACTGTCTGGGTATAAAAACTGAGACCACCCCCTCCATTTCTCACCAACGTTCATCACCCTTGAAGCGTTTTATCCTTTCACATTATTTGCTCTGAACACAATGATGTTTATTAAGACCATTTTGGCTCTCTCTTTTGCTGCTCTCGCTCTCGCTGCACCGACTCCACAGGACGGCGGGGTGGGCCCACTTACGATCCTAGATAATGTATTCGACGGTACGTTCTGTTAGAACCCATGCCCGCCCGGTGCAAGCTTGACTGACCTAACATAGGTATTGGTGCCATATTTGCTTCTGTTGAAGGAAACTTGGTTACTTGAATGATGGTAGTGCCTCTTGTATATCTCCAACTGCTGAGTTTTATTGACTTCTGCAAACCAACCCATGAGGACCCACAAATCCACATAGTACAAGGCGTGATTATCGCGCATCGTGGACTTCATGTTACCAGAGCTGATATCTTAGTTTATGGCTTTTGTATATCGGTTATGTCTGGGACCTAGGGTCCACCTTCACGTAGTCAACTTTTTTGTTCTATGTGTTGGTGTGAATTTATTCTGTGATCTTTTCATCGTAAACATCACTACAGGCTCGTAACTTGAAGCTCTATGCATGAACCTGAACAGCGGAAGAGGTCGAGGACCCATCGGCGATGCGGCGGTCCTAACTCTCGGCAGGCCCGGGAGTGGCCCAACCTCATGCTGAATTCGTGGATCGCAAGAATGGCTTGCTGAGTGGCCGGGAAGGCGGTGAGGAGCAAGTCTGAGCAATCAGTATAGACTGAGCTAATAAATAAAAAAAGTGCTCACACATGTTGAACCACAATGATTTCGGTCACTGGGCCGTTGGCGTGTTGGTATCATTTGACGAGATGGAAAGCGGGTGACCACGTAGGAGAGATGGGCCGTGATTGTGGACAATCCCCCAGAGACGGACGCGGAACTGACACCTCAGACTCGTCAGAGAGTTGCGTCGTAGGATCGTGATAAGCCCAAACTCGATACCAAGGCATGCCATGCTCCAAACGAGGCACCAGGGTGCGGCGTTGATTTTATGACGATACAAATAATTGGAAACCCAGAATGTTAATGAAGAATCAAAGTACAAATTCTACTAACAACGAAGAAGAACAAGTGCCTACAAGCTGCTGATCGTGACACGAAGTTCTGGCTTATAGCAAAGGTACGGAGGAAGAAGTCCTCGTGTTCAGGCCACTCAAGGGGCATGAGGGACAGAACATTGGAAAATGACCCGGCGGCGCAGGGTGTTACGGCCTCTGGACGAGATGATGTTATCTTAACACTATCGATGTCATATTGGGACACTGCTGCGACAGCGATGGTGTCGTGTCCGGCGATGAGACAGCAGTGAAGCCTAGAGGTTAAGACGTGGAGGTGCGAGCGTGATCCCGGACGATATCCACCCCGAGGCTCTTTCTCCAATGCCTAGCCTGAGTGCGCAAGTAAATTGAATATCTGGGTCACAGAACGGGATAGTATATATAATAAGGATTAGACATCTAGTGGAAGGAAGGTCCACGGCCCCGATCACCTCCTTTGACGTTCGGCATGAGGGTATGTGAGGACATAGACATAGGGAGGATAGGGTATAAGAGGGAAAATGGCACTTTTGATGAGGAAAACATGGCGGCAAATTGGAATGAGGAAGAGGCTCTACTTGGTCCGGCACCACGTCACCATTGACTACTACCGCTTCCTTATTAGGTTCAATTTGTATTACCAGTAGTCGGTTTCCTCTCCCACACGGTTCTGCGTTGAGCAGCAACTTTAAATTTGGCAAGTGAAGTCGATCGTCACTCTTACGCCAGTGCATACGTGTTTGCTTTCAAGTTGTGCCTTCTGTTAGCTTGCCCTCAGCCAGTCATGGCCCATCACGATTGCCACGGCACTTAGCTATAGGACCACAGGGACGACTCGCGGCTCGCATAGTGCCTGCCAACATTGTCTCCCCAAGTCTTTGGGATCTATGTCAACCCCGGTTATGGCCCCATGGCCCCGCCGGCGGTGCACTATGAGCCATCTCAACCTCATTCGACAGCTCAGATTCTTCGAAACACCTCGGAAGCACCCCGTCTTACTCTAAATCAGGTTGCGGAGGCGACGCGAGACCAGACTCGGAAGACTTGGTGCTTCCGTTTCAACGGAAATTCCATGCAAGAAAGGCTCTTAATCGTCATATGCATTCAATTCGGGGAAGACTCGGGGTTGCGGTTACCCTAACTGTGACTTTACACACATTCGGAAGCGCAAACTGGGAACTCATCTTCAAAAGGTTCACGGAAAAGCTCCTCCCCTCGACGTGCCAACCCAAACTGCAGCGCCAAATTCAAAGTCTTCTTCTATGTCGCCGCACCTTTCTGCGTCCAATTCCACGTTCCATGTCTACTTTAAAGTTCCTATTCCCAGTATCCTTGCCACACTGTCATCAAGTTACCGTGTCTGCCTCCCTTGAACACGCTGCCTTGGGCGTTGTGTTTGTTTGACACGATGTCTATGTAGTTTCCGTCAACTTTCCCATTAGTGTACAGAGTTCTACTGTTAGTTGTACAGTAACACTATATATTCCTCTACCTCATTTGCTTATGATGAATGACTTTTTTTTTTCATTTAAGATTGCACACTAGCCCCATAACCGAGTGCCAATCATCATCATAATTTGGATCATAGAAGAGTGGGTGTCGTGTGCGGGGTTATCTGCGCCGTGGGAGAGGTCTCTGGAATGGAAATATGGACGCCCAAGCGCGAGTCTGCTCATCACTCTGTCAACTTTGGGATATTTCCTAGCCTCGCCTAATCCAATGAGAAAAGTACTGTAACTGGATCGGAGCTCACATCGCCTTGCACTGCATTTCAAATTCAGACCGTATCGACGCCACTGGCACCTGTTTTAGGAAGCATGATATCAACCGTGACATCCACCTGGCGCCCTGTATCAAGCTATCAAGACTAGGTATTATAATAAACCACGTTCATCTCATGGCTTCATTACTCCTTCGTTCGCACATCATTTTGGGAGATGATTGGCATAGCAAGATCCCGTGCCATTGACGCCGCCAGTAGGCTCATGAGGAGCCACCACCGCTCAAGCTCGTAAGTGCATAGGACTGTGCCCGTGAATAATAGGGTTTCACAGCATAGCCCAGAGACAACTACTGTCATCGTAGTGGCCCATCACTGGCACGCTCTTCTTCGCGTATATAAACCCTGTTGGTATCCGAGTCTGTCTCGCAGCAGACTGCACCGGCAGTAGCATGGGTTTTCAAGTTGTCCGAGTCTTAATGGTCTTTCCAGATAACGCCCAGACCCCCATTTTAATGCCATCTCGTCAGGAATTCCCTTCAAATCCCGTTGTCACTCAGATCCAGTCTGGAAGAGATTCCCCTTCCTCTGCCTCTGATACTAGTAATTGTTCCTCAATGGACGCACCCAGTGAGTAGCTTGCTCCATCCTCGAGCAATCAAGTCTTCTTATACCATCTCCCGCTCCTGAAGAATATAACAAATACGTTGCTACTCCCTCTGAGGTAGAATCCCGGGGACCGACGTCGGAGGTCAACCCCTCTGGTGGGATGCCAACCTTGTCTTCCCAACTGTTTGGGATCCGAGACCCCTTGGCTTCGCTCGTACGTAATGGTAAGCCATCCCAATCATAATTTGCAAGTCATTTCCACCAACACACCTCGGCAGCAGTTTCCGTTGAACCAAACCGGAATGTGGAAAAGTCGCGAGACCTCGGGACCCGGTGCCGCTTTTGCGAACGGAATTTTCACGCAGTAAAAGCTCTCAATCGCCACATGGATGACATTCATTCAGAGGAGAAGAAATGCTATCACGTTGACTGTACCTTTACATATATTGGGAAGCGCAAACTGGAAAATCATCTCGTAAAGCGTCACGGAAAACCTCCTCGACGACGTAACTGATGACCTTTCCGCTTTCTTTCTTCTGACTAATTGATCCGTTCCTTTTTTTTTTTCTGCGCTGACCATCTTAGATTAGCATCATGTATGTAGCCAAGCGCTGGCACGATCCAGTGCGGACTTATTATCCTCTACTCTTCGTCCGTTTCGTGGTCTCGGATGTCTTATTTTGCCTTGTTTCTGTTCGACGAGGCCCTGGTCGCATGTATTACTAAATAGCCTTTGACCGCTCCAATGTACCACTGTTTTCGAACGCCTCGCGCTTCCTCATCCGTTCTCGCCCACCTCAAGTTCTTTCACCAGTTTCAGTGCCAGTTTCAGAGAGTCATGTACTCCGCCAACAGTTCTCTAGCCGCCGAAACTTTACCGAGTCCAGTCTACGTTCGGTCTCGACTTGGCTTTCCATCAAATTCACACATCATGATCGTACCACTTTCCTGGCCAAGTCTCGGGGGGTTTTTTTTTTTTTCCCTTTCTTTCTTGTACATCAGTGATCGGTGTACTGAACCCCCCTGGACCCTGGTAGTACTGTGCTATCTGGACTCAAGCTGTTCTGTGTCTATTCCCATACTGAGGCAAGTGTCATCATATTCCGTATCTGTAGAAGAGCGGGTGGCGTCATACGCGTGGTTATTCGGACTGCCGCGGAGGTTGTTTTGATGATGCACCTTCTGCTCATCCATTTTCATGAACTTGTGTACATTCGCTCAATGGAGAATCATCACTACATCAATGATTGTTGAATCTTGATCTTGATCTTGATCGCTGGACATGTGTTGAAAGTGTTGAACATCTAACATTGAGAGCATGAAAAAAAAACATCCGCCCATCATTGTGCACACGATCATGAGGTCAACCAAAACGTGTATATGTTATCTATGCGATATGCAAAACATCCGAGTTGCAAATAAAGCAGATCCAACCAAAGTGTGGACAAGGAAATAAAACCAAGCAAGGTCTGCGCAGAAAATCCTGCGTATATCGATACAGCAAAAGATAAACTGAAAAGAGATGACCCCCAAAACCAACAATGCCGTCGGTAACGACATCAACCGCACCATAAACGTAGAAAATAAGGGGAGGAGGAAAATAAATAAAAAACCAAGACGAGATCCACAAAAGAGAGATAACTACGGATCTTCAGCAGTTTTCCTCATTCAAACCCTGAGGGAATGTGACTCGGGATAGAGCAACACTCTATTTTCTGTAAGAGGAGCAGCTGCTGCATGTGGTTGCGCAGGCTATGTCTCCGTCTCGGTTTCTCCGCCGCTCTCCGCGTCGGTAAACGCATCTGATTCGAGGTCCGTGTCCGACATCCCGTGCTCAAACGATCTCCTCGGCTGTCCATGTCCAGAAGATAGAGCCGTGCGGAAGGTTTCTATAGAGCTCGAGCGTGAGCCGGGATGCAAACCGCGCGGCGGTGCAGCCGACGGCGAGCGGAAAGACGACGGCGCGATGGGTTTGCGCATTGTCATCGTCGTCGGCGTTGTCGGCGTTGGCGCTGTTCCTGCTGCGCTGAGGGACGGCGGTGGGACAGTTTTCTGGCTGCTCATCGATGTCGCGATGTCATCTGGGGACTCCGTGACCGAATCCAGGTCGGATGCAGCTGCAGGTTCCGTTGCGTTGATCGTCGCGGCAATTACGGTAGAGGTAGTTCCCACCGTTGGCGACGGCGAGGGCGCACGAGGGGGTACCGTCTCGACAGGACCAGTCGCTCCCAGCTCCTCTGTCCCATCAGAGATATCAGAAAGCTCGGGTATGTCGGGCGAATCTTTTGTTTGGGCGCCTGTTTCGGGCTGTGGCGGTGAAGACCCCGCGTCCACCGATTCAGAAGATCCGGGTGCCAGGGATCCAATAGATTGTCTGAGACGGGACGAGGATGAGGTCGGTGATAGTGGTGGTTGTGATTCAGGAGTGTTTCCGCTTTGCGACATCCTGCTAGGTGTCGATCTAGAGCGTGCCCGCGCCGCAGAGTCGCTTGGACCGGGCACACCGTCAAGGGAAGAGGTCTCCTCGAAACCGGGGGGCGGCCCGTGTACATTGACCAGCGAAGCCGATGCATAAGCGACCGCCGCGGCCCCATATGGCACGCCAAACTTGCTCACCGACTCCACAGATGAGATAAGTTTGAGTTGCTCCGGGGTAGGCCCTGAACGTGGATAAACAAAGTCGGTGCGCACGGCCGTATGCGTCAGCGGGGCAGAGATCGAGGTGATCGAAAGGGTTGACGGTGAGGCGAAATCGGCAGGCAGATTAGATACGGAGCGAGTGCCGGTACGGGACACGGCACGCCCGAATGCCGAAGAGGCAATGCTGAAAACGGACCCTGAGCCCGACGCAGTCGTGCGGTGGCCGGCAGGCGGAGAACGTGCGCGGGCGGGCCGAGTGGAGAGGTTAGATGGACGGGGTGGAGGGGAGGAAGCCACGTCCATGGATGGCCGGAGGGTGCGTGGAGGTGGTGGTGTGGCGTGAGGTTGTGAAAGAGCGCGTGAGGCTGCGTCAATCAACCCGCGGAGCATGGACCGCCTGCGTGTAACTGGTTCAGTCGCACTCTCGACATCAGAGATGGATGGGGAACCAGGCGCGGTGGGTAAGGTGTCAGTAGTTTCAACGCGGGCGAGGCCACTAGAAGTTGCCCCGGCCTCCGCAAGATTGCCTACAACTTCGAAATAAGGAGGAGCTTCGCCCCGGGGGTCTGGAAGTTGCCGGAGTGGGGAGGACGGTTCGTTGGGCCGAATTTCTGAGATGTCCACCGTTGGTACGGGGTCACTGTCGTTAGGGTCATGGCGTTCATAAGTAGTTTCGTTAGATTCATCAGGGACGAGTAGAGGTGTTTGGACAAGAGAATCGTCGTTTAGGATGACATAGGAAGACGAATGTGACATGTCCCGTGAATGTGAGTGCGTACTCTCATCCTCGTCTTCCCTGAGAGAAGGCATGACGACTTGGGTAGTCAACGGAGCGTCCTCCATGTCCTGTGATCCTCTGCGTGCGGAACATAGATGAGACCTTCATCAACATGACGGGACTGTGGAACGGGTTCTCACTGAATAATCACAAGCTCATGCTCGCCTGGTTCTTTCATGTATGCGGGGAGTGAGCGTGTAGAGATTTGACTAGGGGTGCGCCTGTTGCGCCTAGCTCTTCGGTCTGTGCGAGAAGCCGTAGTGCCCTGAGCCTGATTCGCCGCAGCTGTCCCAGCTATTTCCTCCGCGGTAAGGTCACGAACTGCCGTGGTCGCTCGGCGCGGTCCCAGGATGCGGCGGAGCCTTGAAGTGACCACTTTCCTATAGAACAGTATTGGAAAAGCGAAAAGGAAGACCACAGCGACCACCACAGGAGCCTAGGGTGGGAGAGGCGACAGCTGAGAAAAGGACCCATGGTGGAGAGGGGGCGGGACGTACCATCATTTTGCTCCCACCGCTCATACTGCTGCTCCTCTTCACAAAATTAGAAAGCGGGGCAGCCCACACCTGTGATGCAAAAAAGGGAAGGGTAGCAAAAATAAACATAGGCGTGAGCCGGTTTGAACGGCTGTATTGACACGACATGGATAAAGTACAGAAGGGAGAGGGAGGAAGAGGACAGAAATGTGAAGGTGTGATGGAATCCCGCGGTGGGGGCTGGGGAAAGAGAAAAGAGCGGGCGCTCTGAAAAGATCGGCTCAATTTCGACACAACTCTCGGCCTGTTCGGTCATTCTTACACAGCTTTTCTCTCCGTCCACTTTTCACTTTTCCCTTACAAGAATCATTCACTATGCACGGGCGGTAGAACGATGTGCCAAAGTCTTTTTATTTTAGCCACTGTAATGTTACACTACAGTACCACTGGGTAAAATCGCCAAGGAATTTCACATGATGTCGGCATCTATGTAAAGTTCATAAATTGCTTTTCCAGGAAATAGAAACTCTCGACAAGAATTCGTGTAGCTCTTGTGCTGGAGTTGCGCAGATTCAATCAGCGGTTCGAATCCCCCAACCCAGCGATTTCTGAAGAAGCGGCTTACCAACTTCCCGCGGGCTGTCTTGGATCATCTTCGCAAATGACGTGAGACCATATGTCAAATTTCAGCAGAACAATTGTACCAAATCAGGCTTACCAAATGCGCCGCTTCAGATAAGACCGAATTGGTCGCGTTTTCCGGTCTGCGCCAAACCGCTTCTTCCGCGAGCTCGTAGCTCTGCAGGACGCTTTCCTGGGGCCGAGGCAGAATCCATTTGATCGAAATCCGGCTGTCGATCTCCGGTAGAGCCGACCACGCTTCGATACTGCGGGTCCCGTCTGCAAATACCGCCGCTTCCTGTTTCTTATCGTTAGCACACCCCCACCCCCTGTCGGTGGCATACGCGGGTACCTGGATGTTCATACACTTGAGTCGGACCTGCCCACTGGAATCTTCGGTCAGTCCATAATCGACATAGCTTCTAAGTACATCCTGATCCCAAGCGCCAAAGAAAGGGGATTTGCTCAACAAGGCATACGCTTCTTCACTGAAGTTTAATCAAAAATCAACAACATCAAAGTCTTGTAAGTTGGACAGCTTACCGGGTTGACCAAACGCTGCGCCGAGAAAGTGCACCAGCAACAAATCTTCGTATGGCTTCGCTCCGATCCAAAGATGTAGGCCTAATTACAGGGTCGACGAGCACCAAACCTGAAAATGGCGCCAGAGTTGAGTGCGCGGCAAGTATTCTAAACGGTTTTGCGTATCAGATGGGAAACTTGCTGTGAAGGTTGCCAGCACAGACGCAGCACATCCACCGAATGAATGACCAACGGCAATAAGCTTGCGATTAGCAAAGCCACGCTTTTCCCGTGCTTCACTCATCTCGAGAGGGACTCTCTGAAGATTAGTCGGGAGAGCCGAGGGTGTAGGCTCCTCAGGAAGGAAATGCAGAACGAAATTCAGTATATCACGAGCATAGTCACTCCACATAACTAGAAAAGCATATGTCTCTGTCAAAAGGGAGTTGTGAAGGCAGAAAAGACCCACACAAAGCCCCGAGGTTCCGTGCGTTGACAAGTCCAGCATCGCCATGTTGAACAGAATCGAGAGCCCAAACCTCATTGATTCCGTATTTTTTGTACTCATCCGCGGCTTGCAATAAATGACGGAATGTAGGCTCGAACGTCTACAAATCGTCAGTCCGAGAGAGAGAGCCGGCCCAGTTGGGACTCACTTCCTTATGCAAGCCGTTCGCATGCAGCACCAGGAGCGTCAATCCACCACCTATATTCTTGCGCACATAACGATTCAATACTGTCCAGAGCACCGTCGGTTGCGTCCCAGAAAGGTCGGGCTCATGTTGCGCTTGCAGTGCGAGCAGTTCATTTGTGTATTGCTGAGTGCGCGAATTTCGCTCGTCTTTGCTCTCCCTCTCATGGTCTGGCAGTGCGGGCACAGGAACAAACGGGGAGGTACGCGGGAATGCAGCGGGTATGACATGTGTCGTCACGGTATACGTGTCTGTGAAGCGAGAATCACGCGGCGGGCATGGTAATGCAGGGTATTCAAGTGGTTCGGGAGGGGGGCAAAGTGGAAGGAGGGGCTTGATTTGGACTCGCTCGTTGGCGCGTGCGGGACGTCGAGGTCTCGGGATCGATTGATTGGACATTTGTGACTGTACGGTAGCCTGGCAGTTGGTCGGATCTTATCTCGTAGGAGATAACGTCAGCCACAGCGGCCAAGTCGCCTGACTACCGTGAGAGGAACAAACGTCCTTGTTCCGACTAAGTCTCATCATCAGATTCGCCGAGATTCTTATGTGGTAGAGTGGAAAGAAGTGTAAGTGTCATAAGCCTTCGCGCAAACAAATGTTTGAACCTCGCCCAACGATGAGGAAGTGTATGCAGATCTGATGATCAAATGGGAGGTAGAGCCTGAGGGCGGTATGTTAATCGGGAGAGGGTGCGTGATCCGGTCAGGACATGGCTCATTTAGCTGGACAGCCAAAGTTGGAATCGATATTGGGTCAAAGAATACAAGTATTTCTATGAGACACTCTTCGTTGGATCATCTTTTTCTACCCACGTCTGACCATTGAGCTTCAAGTAGGGATCAGCATGGGTATGGGTAACCCATGTGGGTTATGGGTTGGGTAATGCTTGGGTATGGGTGT
>QLPA01003963.1:0-23620 GCA_003313945.1 Lactifluus pinguis | reverse complement strand
GTCGCTTGTCCCACGGGCGCCTCCATCGGACGGAAAAGATACAGGACCAGGAAACAGTATCACCGAATGTGCGGGTAGGTGTGTGACGAGACGCAAGGTCGAGTCATCTACGGAGAGCAAGGAGGCAAGAAAGGAGAGAAGGGGTAGCCGGGTCCCTCCTGAGAGAAGTGGCTCTGGGGGTTGTGGTGGTGGTGGTTGGCGTGTGAGCGAGTGCGCACGCGTCGGTTCCGCTAGTGGCTCGTGCGACTCGAGCGGACGACCGTGCATACGAAGAAAGTACGTGTGCCTGGGAGCTCCTGGAAGTTGACATTCGGGTACGATGTCCCATCGACTGGCGGGCAAGAATTCCTCCTCCTCCTCCTCCTCGGGGACGTTTCCATCTAGTTTGATATCGCGTGCAGTGCGACCCCATTCTTCGATGATAGACTCATCCGTTTTGCAAGGAGGTTGTGAGAGCGGCGGAGAGGGCGTGCGCTCCCACTCGTACATTCCGGGACCCATGCTGCGCCGTCGCTCAGGTATGGTGCGCCGAGTACGATCGGTTTTTTTGCTACTATCTGCCCGAGGCGTTTGCTTGGAAGGGACAGAACGTACGTTTAGATGGGATCTGGCTGCGCTGCGGGAGGTGGAGGGGGGACTAGAAAGCACGTAGATGGTGCTACCGTCCACGGACGAGTCTAGGGTAATCTCTTGGGGGTGGTGAGAACTGCCCTCTCCTCTGGAATGTGTTGATTCCACTAAAGTTGGAGGGGGAGCGCGGTGCAGCTGAGGGTAGTATTCCATGACGTCGTTAAATAAAAGCTAGATGGACCTAAAGTAGAGCGAGAGCCCAGATGACAGCGGTGGCGCTTACCGTAAGATTGATGCCACAGTACTGTACAGTACTTTACTGCATACGGAACTCTTTATCTATCTCGCCAACTCATCCATCCTCAACTTGTGAACGACACAAAGACGGAAGCAGCGACTACAACCTTTCTTTCTGGGAAATGAAAGGGTTGTCAGCGCGGTCCGCGTGTTGCTTCGCACGTTGCGCATTGATTAGCTGCATCTGCCACTAATAGCAATCTATCTCGAATTTAAATATAGGCAGTACCAGGGGATGTCACTCCTGCCGTTGTCTCTTGATGCAGACTGCGAAGTACCGCGGATCTCTGGTGCCCCATTTAAAATATAGATCTGCGAACAAATCCCACAGGATAACAAGATCCTTCCCTCGAGCTCTAGGGAAGTGAGGACGAGGGTGATTAATGGTTGTCTGGTGAGACCAAGCCGGTACTAATGGGATTGATGGACACGTCCTTTGTCCCGCCACATACATGACGCATAGTGATAGATTCACGGGCACTGCGAACTCACAGTAGAAATAGTTCACTGGCGACCCGAATCAAATCCGCGCCTAGTCAATTGGATGACGCAGACCACAGCTTCTGGAGAAGACTAGTGGAGAGGCCCGTGAACACGCTCTACATCTGCTGATCTCATTAACAGCACTCTGCGACGCCCAGAACCATTCATAAAATTACAGCAAGAGTAACGCGTCCAGTGACACATGTCCGTGGCCAGCCAGACGGGGCCCGCAGTTATGCTCCCCTCGCTTTATACCTCATTACCCTTAGACCCAATATGTTTCTCTGCCCCTGGAGAATGAGTGAGTGGAAGTAATGGTCCATAGCTATCACTACAAAGGCGAAGCTCCACCATGCAGTATTGGTCAAACCCTTTCCTGTAAGCACACAATACGTGGGTGCAACTAGGGTGATTGCATAGACTTGTGCACGATAAGACATGGGCCAATGTAGGGAGGAATCCCCCAGGCCTAGCATGACCATTATATGCACCAATGCGAATAGAATGTCGAAGCGTATTCGTGGAGGTTGGGCGGGTGAAAGAAAGGGGTTGAGTGGGTTTGTTCTTCGGAAGAGATATATGACATGTCTGAGTTTGCGAAATTAATAATGGAGAGTGGGAGCAGACAGGAATTGGGGACGGACAACAAGATAAAAGCAAAAGTAAGCACTCCCAAGAAATTCCTAATTTTCATATCAGACGCATCGTTTTCTTTTTTCAACTTTTGTATTATCTCTTCTTGCTCTGAATAGAAAAAAAAAGTTAAATCGACCAACTAAGGAAACTAGGCACGCCTTACCTTGGTCGTCCAGGATGGCAAAACCCGAGTAGCTCTCATCACTTGAGAATGTGAAGGGAGACCTCTTCCTAAGTTCTGATATGATTTGCATTGCGGGCGAAGCGTGCTGTATGTGAGTGTGAGGGGTGTGGACACACTGAATAGGATGATGTGGTACAGGAGCAAGAAGAATTCCAACTCCTAGTTATGACTTAATGCATATTGAAAGACCAGCGTGACGTAACTTGTTATAGATTCCGATGTCTGCGCGACCATATCATTATATCGATGATACCCCTCTGGATCTCTCGGAAGACAGCTCAGTGGGAGACGATGACCTTTACTCCGAAGACTTGGACGACACAAGAGTCGAGGATGAAGACTGGGAGATCGCCGAACGGGGTAGGAATATCTTATCCTACTGCTGCGAGGATATGTCATCGATCTTTTTTTTTTCTACAAGACTTTACCAAACAATACAATCGTCTACGACAATACCTTTCTGTGAACTCGGGTAATGCCCAAGGCGTGGCTTCAGCAATCAGAGAAACTACATCGGTCGCCTCTCTCCCGCCTGTCAATCGACCCAAAATTACCCCGACCACTTCGAGATTGCCACCATCCGATCAACTCGTAGCTCTCGCGAAGTACTCGTCACGTCTAGTTAATATTGATGTCCCATACATGATGGGTGTGGGCGTCAATAGAAAAGGGCCTAGTTCATACGCAAATATGAAGGACAAGTCCGACCGCGCGACAAACGAGCAGGTACTTGACCCCCGTACTCGCATCATTCTTTTCAAGATGATCGGTCGCGGGTTGATCCACGAGGTCAACGGATGTGTGAGCACAGGCAAAGAGGTTGGTGGAGCCCTTGACATTGTCGCTGGCTCTGAACCATATGTCATAGGCTAACGTCTATCATGCCCTGACCCCCGAGTCTGCCCATTTGGCGCTCAAGATCTACAAAACTTCGATTCTTGTTTTCAAAGATCGCGACCGGTATGTGTCGGGCGAGTATCGCTTCCGCCGCGGCTACAATCGTAAAAACCCGCGAAAGATGGTCCGCTTATGGGCCGAGAAGGAGCTGCGCAACCTTAGGCGACTTCGCGTGGCGGGAATACCTTGTCCAGAGCCGCTCGAAGTTCGGGAGAACGTCTTGGTTATGAGCTTCCTTGGAGACAGTGAAGGCTGGTGCGTAGACGTAACGCATTCACTTGATATGCCTAACTTTGCCCGACGCCAGGGCTTCACCTCGGTTGAAGGATGCCGAAATTGATGACCAATCGATCTATGCCTTTCTCTATGCTGAACTCGTACTCGACATGCGCAAGCTCTTTCATCAATGCAAACTTGTGCACGCTGACCTCTCCGAATACAACGTTCTCTATCACGATGGTCACCTCTACATCATCGATGTTTCTCAGAGTGTGGAACATGATCATCCCTCTGCGTTTGATTTCTTGCGCAGCGATATCAAGAATGTCGAGGACTTCTTCTCGAAAATGGGGACCCGCTGTCTTGGTTTGCGGCGCTGTTTCGAGTTCATCGTGAGGGAACAACTGGACACTATGGATGGTCTCAGCGATGAAGACACGTTCAAGAGATGGCTCGAGCTTGGGGATACCGAAGGTCCACCAGGGGTTGATCCCAGCAGAGCGGCCATCAGACAATCCGCACACGAAGACGCCATATTCGAGAAGTCATACATTCCTCGTACTCTCGGCGAACTCTACGATCCAGAGCGTGAAGTTGCGGCGCTCTCGCTGGACAATTGGCAGAAGCCGATCTACGCTGACACGATCAAGCTGGTGCGCCCAGTTAAACAGGCGCTGGGAGAGGCAGACAATCCACCAATTGAGGATAGTCAGGAGTTGCACGTATCCCTCCCAGATGGCGACTCTCAAGATAGTGTGAGCGATACTAGCAGCGAGGCAGAAGGCAGGGATGGCAAATCTTTTGAGGACAAACGCCCCCGCGGTCATCGCCATGAGGACCGAGAGCTAAAGAAGGTATATTTATATTTGACAATATATACGTTCGCACTGTCGTCTGACCTCTTGGTGCCTAGGAGCGAAAGAAGGCCACAAAACTCGAACAGCGAGAAAAGCGAAGATCAAAGATGCCCAAGGCGGAGAAGAAGAAGCGTATGAAGGCTTCACGCTGACTTCGGTACTTATGACATCTGTGCCCCGATAGCGTTGCAGCGCGACAAACGGTGCTCAGGCATCTGTAATACACCCGTGGCTGGCATCCTCCACAACTTTTATATACTTGTACAAAGTTCCCTGGTGGGCCTTGAATGGTGGGGCAGTCCATTCCTGCCGGCGACGCTCAAGCTCGTCTGCTGTGACCTGCAGGTCGATTGTATTTTTGATGGCGTCCACCGCGATAATATCGCCGTCGCGCACAAGTGCAATAGGGCCCCCTACTTGAGCTTCAGGGACAACGTGGCCAATGACAAACCCATGGGAGCTTTGCAACAGTCAAAGTCGACATAAGCGCTTGAGGAACAACAATGAATTATGAGATACTCACCCTCCACTGAACCTTCCGTCAGTTACACAGGCCACGTCTTGGCCAAGCCCGGCACCCATGATTAGACTTGTGGGTTTAAGCATCTCTGGCATCCCTGATGTCACATTTCCTCTTGTCAGTGGCTCCGACTTCCGATGTTTGACGCGACGTACCGGGGCCACCTTTCGGTCCGAGATACCTCAGAACGATAACCGTCTTTTCACCCTTTTTGATTGACCCGCTTTCGACAGCGTGTACAAATTCGTCTTCAGAGTCGAACGCACGCGCTTTTCCAGTGAAACCAAGGCCCTCCTTGCCGGTGATCTTCGCTATCGCACCTCCAGGCGCCAGGTTACCCGTCAGTACCCTACCACACTACTTTAGATCAGAGGTAAAAGAAAACAATTTGTCTGGGACGAACCTAATGTGACCGGTCTCTTTGATGGGCCTTTCCAAGGGTCGGATAACCTCCTGGCTATTTGATAGTTCTCCGTGTTCATGAGTCCAGCGCTCAAGGTTCTCCCCGAGAGTCTGACCAGTAACAGTCATATTATTACCATCGATGAGGTTCTTTTTTAGGAGATATGCGAGGACCTCTACGTCATTTGAGGACATGAAAGAGGTGGTAAGGAGCTCACAAGGACTTACTAGGAATGCCGCCGATTTTGTGCACATCCTCCATTACATATTTACCGCTAGGCTTGAGATCTGCGATGAATGGCACTCTATCTGACACATTTTGGAAGTCGGACAGCTCTAGTTTTATGCCCACAGAATGGGCAATAGCAATTAGGTGTAGAACTGCATTGGTAGAGCCACCGAGAATCATGGTTAAAACCTGGAACGGAATGAAGCTGCCGACTACACCCCGGAACAAGCAAAGTACACACACCATCGCATTTTCAAACGCAGAACGAGTCATGATGTGCCTGGGAAGGATGTTCTTTTCCAAGAGATTATGCATCGCCGCACCGACCGAGTCGCATTCGACCAGTTTCTCGGGGCTTTCAGCTGGGAACGAGGATGAGCCCGGTAACGTCATACCGAGGGCCTCTGAAGCGCTGGCCATCGTGTTTGCCGTGTACATCTTTCTTCTCTATGAGTTTGAGAAATTTGAACAATTGGACACTGGCATACCCCTCCGCATGCGCCTGGACCTGGACACGCATGGCGCACAGTGTTATACCGTTCCTTCTCCGCTTCTGGCGTTTGACCGTCTTGCAAATATTTCCCGTATGATTGGAAAGCGGAAACGATATCTAGTTGTGGGGCGCCTTCGCATGAACCAGGACGGATAGTGCCACCATACACCATGAGACCCGGACGGTTCAATCTACCAACTTTGAAGGCATCATTAATGCTGCGTCAGGAAAAACAAATGTGGGCGTACGAGCCATGAGGACACCAGGCATATTTTTGTCGCACCCCGGAATAACGACCATACCGTCGAGCCAATGTCCGCCAGCAGCCGTCTCGACTTGGTCGGCAATGAGATCCCTAGATTGGAGAGAATAGGACATCCCACGCGTTCCCATGCTGATGCCATCACTAACGCCTACTGTTCCGAACTGGTAGCCGACGATGCCCGCACTAGTGAGCGAAACCTTGGCACGTTGACCTAAGCCCAGTAAATGGCGGTTGCAGCTTTGAAGGAGACCTCTCAGTATTCACAGTAAAGGGAGTATTGAACGAGACTTACGGGTTACCCTCATACCTATGGGTCCATCAGCCGATGTGAGGAGGGTCGATGAAGAACATCACGCACCAAACGCTCGCCACTCCGACCATCGCCTTGTTGAAATCATCATCGGAACGGATACCATCCGTAGCATAAAGCATTGCCTGAACCACGATTGCCTAAGGTGAACACCCAATCAGTTGGAGACCAAAACGAAAACCTGCCTGGCTGGCGCCTTGATCTTTTGGATGTGTGACGGTCTTGGAGTATCTGTTCATCACAGCCTTTTCAACCATACTCAGAGAGCATGACGAAAACGTTCTGGAGGGTGCCTGCACAGCAAAGTTCCTAGAGCCACGAGCCAATAGCTTTGACATGTCCGTCCGTCCAAACGAACCTCAATGAACTTTTTTTATTAGTCAGCAATGTACCATCAGTCGTTCGGTGGCTCTTTGGGCTAGCTCTCCCCCGTACACGCTACCAACACGCTCAATCGTTTGCGATCGACTGGAAATTAGCCCCGAAGTTTCTGGACACCAAAAAAATATGATGCATGTGTCTGTAGCAAGGGGGACTCCTCGGTCTGCCAGTGCCAAGTGCATGACCCCGAAACAATTTATCAATCGAGGGGAAATGCCCAAATCAAGGGAAGAATCGGGCTGAATTGTGATTTACATGTAGAAGCATTACTGTATGAATGAGACAAATTTTAAATCCTTTATTATCAAGCAGCGTTTTGTTTACGGAACTGAGTTGTAAAGAGGCCGGGTCTTGGGGTGAAACTTCTAAAGGATTGTAATCGATAAACCCGCCCCCCCAAAGTGATGACCACGTCCTTGGAACCAACGTACCATATCCGGAAATCTTCCTCGCTAAGATCTGTGCTAGTGTCTCCTGCATTGCAGTTCTTAGCCTTCGCATAGTATGGTCCTCGCAGAGAAAAAAAAAATAGCAGTGAGAAACGACGTTCGGAACGACAATTGAAAAGCGCATCCCTATTATTTGATGACGTGCGGAGTTTCCAGAGCTGAGCGGAAATTTTGAGTCGACCGCAAGATTATGATTGTTGTTCTGGCGCTGGTGCGTCAGCGCGTCATCCCTTCATCTCCAAACAACCTGTAGATAAATTTCTGTAGAGGGGCATGAGGTGTTTGCATCCTGCGGTAGCCCCTCACTCAGATTTTTACGCAGTAGATGTGCATCAAGTAGCGGAAGCAAACCTTATGGGCAATTCGTCGCCTCCGGTGGGACCCCTGTTGCTCCCCCTCTGCTCGCCGTCCGCCTTTTGGTGCGATCGCGCATGGGCCGACGAATTTTCTTCTCGCCTTCGGACTGATTGCCTCATCGAGAGCCCAGTCCAAAGCCTTCAGTCCCCCCTCCCCGTCCCATTTTCAGCTGCTAGCTGTGGCCGGTGTCCTGAACGAAATCCTCAATTATGGAGGAGAATGACCGTTCCCCGAGTCCCAGCCGAAGCTCTCTTCCTCCCCCCCTCCACAGACACCTAAAGTCGGCACCACAGTCATCGCAAAGCGGGTCGACCATAGCAGCCCCACCCATTTTGTGGTCAGGTGGGCAGCGGTCTACGACCGACCCCGCATTTTACACGTATCCCCCCCCGCCGTATACCTTGCGAGAGCCTGGGATTCCTTCCCTCGAAAGTCAGCCAGCGGAGCCGACAAATTGCTTGCCGATCGATGTTTACCAAACCGACGTTCCTCCAATGG
Organism: Lactifluus pinguis; assembly: GCA_003313945.1. Lineage (NCBI taxonomy): Eukaryota > Fungi > Basidiomycota > Agaricomycetes > Russulales > Russulaceae > Lactifluus > Lactifluus pinguis. The sequence goes on along the minus strand of QLPA01003963.1, from coordinate 15,573 downwards.
ATGAGCACTTTCCTTCCCAGCAGCGTATAGGGCATGCCGAAAGTTATACGCGCGCTGACGATTCCAATGTTGTTGGAGGAAGCCATTCCTCGCCGCGCAGGGCGCACCCTTCAGTCTGGCGAGCTGTTCCCGTCGAACAACCCGAAGGCCATTCTCGTATGCTCCTCTAGCCAGGGCTCAATTAGTCGTCTGACGAATTTACGTTGGTCAGGGTATTCCTTCAGCACTCACATCGTGCGGCCGCAGAGAACGATGGCCGAACCATCATCTAGTCGCTTCAGCTTTATACCCTATGTCGCTGCGCCCGAGGGACCAAGTGCACGGTCATATGCTCGTCCGGATCCAAATTCAAGTAGTTCTTCCACCCAAATGCACACCCAGCCATACACACAGTCCGCTGCTTCCCACAGTCTTCCGGAACTTCCAAGCCCAGAGGACTTTGTAAGCCCAGTACTTGATTCCGTTTTGCTGGGCTTGGCAGGGCCACCGACAACCGTTGATGGATCTTCTTCTGAGGCTGGCCAAGGGGATCCAGTTGAAGAAGAGAATCCAAAGAAAGTCGGGCGCAAGGGAAAGCGGAGAGCCGTCAATCCACGGGCAGATTTGCCACCTTTACGAAGGCCTAAAAAGAAGACAGAAATTGCTTGCAATTTCTGTAGAGGTGAGTGTCTTTGAAGGAAGTTTATGACAAGTCGCACCGTGCCTGTGGCTGCTTGTGGACGCCATATTGTGGGTCAGTTCTGCATTTCTCATTATTGACGTAATTTTCTTTCTCCAGAAAGGAAACTTGGCTGCAGTGGTGAAAGGCCAAAATGCAAGGCGTGTATCAAGCGAGAAAAGGAGTGCATCTATCAGGCTACACCTCGACGAAGAGGCCCTGGTAAAGCCCCGAGGGGGAGTAGGAAGCTTGCGAAAGTTCGCGAGATGGATGCACGCACGGAGCGTTCGACACCCGAAGAAGGACTGCCCGCCATTCCCAACCTTTCCCTTGACATGCCTTTCCCTTCAGTACAGGCGCCCGATGCGGACAGCTTCGGACTACCACCAACCAACTGTGAGGAGGGTCAGGACCCCCAGTGGCAAGCGAGTAGCCTCGACAGGGCCTTTCTCACTACATTCTCTTCACCTTCGCCAGGGTTGGGACTGTCACGTGAATGCACGAGCTGATATTTATTGGATAAATTACATGCCAGACACCGTGCTTTGGGAGGCAAAAGCAAGACTCGGTACCCTTCCTGAGGTAAAGGCTGAGGCCAGGCAGAACAGCGGGAGCAGACATGTTGGTTGATAATGGCAGGGATCCTCAGCGAGGTTCGAGCTGTAATGGGAAAAACCCCAAATTATCTTATTTTTACCTATAGTATTTGTAAGTCCCTTATATTAGTTTTATCCCTCTTTCAATGGACCTTGGTACGACTGTCAGAACCCAAAAAATCACAGGCGTGTACATTCCATGTTGGGAACCCTGGACTAGCTTTTCGTGTGTCCCATTTTTAAGTTAAATGAAGTACCAGTACTCCCACTAGGATCGTGGCTTCCAACCGAGTCAATGAGTGCAAATAAAGACGTTACGTGCCCAAGTTACTTAAGCGCTAAGTTACTTATATTGCAAAAGTCGGACCGAGTCAGGTGTCGTCCCAAGCTTGCTTTGCAGTTCCGACGACCCTCGGGTCTGACCCTGACCCAAAGTTCCGAGGGCCGAGCCTAATCCACCAACGCGACTACTGGTGAGAGATAAGGGTAGACGCCCTGTGTCAAGGGACAAAGGAAAGGAGCATCGCCACTATCAGAGCTGGCTATCAGAGCTGGTAACATCCTCGGACCTTCGAAAAAGACTTTTTTTTTTTTCGAGCTGACAGTTCAACGTTCAACCCAAACCCTTCCAGCCTTAATTCTATGTCAATTAGAGTATTTTAGTCTTTTCAATGGTACCAGTACCCAGTTGTATCCATCTCACATCTCACGCTGCTGCGGTTCCGTTGACGCCGGTAATTAATCACGTTTCTCGGAGTTGTGAGGGGTTTTCGGGGTGAGTCGACTGCACCTCCGTTGGGGAGTCTTAATTTGGTAAAGGGGGCCCAAAAGGCGACGGACAAGTGAATACAGCGATTTTGAGAAGGCAGGTGTTATCGGAAGCCGCGGAAAGCAACGCACGAGGATAAGGGGAGAGGTTCTAGACCTCGAGCGGAAGGTGAAGATGCTTCTGATCCGCCGTTACGGGACATACTTTCTTTGCATGACCACGGTGAGAAGATGCAGTTTTATGAGGGTGCGCGCGATGGGCGGCCGTGAGGGTCAAGTCGAACGTGGAGCGGGATAGTCGTAAGGATATTATGGAAGTGATGAGCTTGTTATTTCCATTGAGAAGGTAGGAAGAGGCGCACGCCGAATGAATGGGATTGGTGGAATGCTCGGAACAGAGTTGGGATATGAGGCCGGAGCGGCGCCGCGGAGAGAAAGGAACGTAAGTCCGGCCGGGGAATTCAGTGCCCCCGCACCGCGTCGCCTCAGCTAGCCAGGGCAGGACACGGCCAGCCAACCGCTCTCCGCTGAGCCCGTTCACTCCTTTTCTTCCCCCCGCCATGGACAAAATCGACCAACGGGCAAGGCGTGAACAAGAGGACCGTCTCGACAGACTTCCTTCTCAAGACCACCAACACCCATCCTATACTACACACCCTACGCAGTCTCTCCTCCCCCCACGGAATGGTTCTATCGCTGCTCGGGGCGACGGACCCTCCAGCGGATACTCCCTCATGGTGGCTGGTCAGCCAACAGGAAAAACTGCCTTACTCCGCCTCCTCTTGGACACCAGCGACATTGCCTCGACCACATCTCAGGAACAGCTTGCATCCGTCGCCAAGTTCGTCCAGGGATGTGCTGGCCACACCTCTCACATCCGCACCGTCTCATTCGACATTGAGTTGGACTCCCCCGAAAGTTCTCAGCATCCTATTTCCCTCACCCTCACAGACACCCCGTCCCTTGATGCTCGGGACGAGGTTGCTTCCGAACGGGTTGTTGCTGACATCCTCCGGCACGTTGAGACAAAGTTCTCAGAGAGTCTGGACGATGTCCGTTGCTTCTACCCGTTATTGTCCTTGCAACCGCACGCTCATGTCGTCCTTTGCGTTTACAGGAGTACAAAGCCCGTACGGGCAACCACCATATCCACCTGTATGTTACCAATCCACTCCCGCGGGCGTCTCCCTCATTTGGCGTTCTCATGCTCATCGTCATGTCGTTTCCCCGACAGGTGCATTTATTTTTTGGATCCCGATGTTATCATCCCACCGGCAATCCGTCCACCAGCTCCCCTTCTTCCACGCACGCATGGCAATAGTGTGTCCCAGCCCGACGCCGAACCTGTCATTCTCGAACCCCCGGTCACCACTAACCCGCTCCTCCGTCGACCGGTCTTACCACAAGCGGAGATCAATGTAATTCGCACACTCTCGTCCCGAGTCAATGTTCTGCCCGTCATTGCCCGAGCTGACACACTCACCAATGACCGGCTTGCGGCGATCAAACTGGCTGTAAGACGCGATTTGGCTGAAGCGGGAATTGGCTTTGGAATATTTGACCTTGACACACACACACCGTCCAATGGTGACAACAAAACGTTCAATGGCCTATCCAATGGCTCTGCGTCTTCACCTAGCAGTTCTTCGCCCACTTCTCCCGTGACCCCTTCCTTTCTGCGACTTCCGTACGCGTTGATTGCTCCGGACTGCTACTCCCATAGTGATGGTATCAATCGCCCAGCTCCGTCGCGCCACGAGCTCGTTCTACAATATACTCCTGGTCACCCCTCGGCTCCCCATAGTCTCTCAAGCAAGCTTATCCGAGGAAAGTTTACTCGTAACTATCGCTGGGGTTTCCTTGACGTGCTCGACTCCAACCACTCTGACTTTCTTCCTCTTCGACAAGCGGTATTCCACCACATGCAGGTAAGAATGGTGCTTGAATGGAATTCGTCATTTTGATACGAGACCTGTCTTTTTAGACCTTACAGAAGTATACACGCGAATATCTGTATGATAAGTTTAGATTGGAGTACATGATGCAACATCATCCTACAGAACCCCGGGCTTTACAAACCAATGGACAGCTGCCACCACTCTCCAGCCGTCCCATCCTTACCATAGATGCACCTCTTTTGCATTCCAACACGTCCCGTCATTCTGCGATTTCCGCGTCTCGTCAAATGCCCGTGGTGGATGCTCACGGGCTCCCGATGAATTCTGCGTTGTCTGATTCGGGTCAAGAAAATAACAGAGCATCTACAAGTCAGTGGCTTCTCGCAGATAATTACTGAGTCACTGTATGACTGATCGAGCTTTGCGTTGTCTTCCGTAGAAGTAAGCCGGCAGCGCGCGAAGAAGATTACTGTTGCTTGCAATTTCTGTCGCTGTAGGGTTTCTTGTCTCACCACAGGATATGGTTTTCTGATTTTTCGTACCTACAGCGCGCAAGCTAAAATGCGATGGTGGGCGACCCGCCTGTCATCAATGCCTCAAGAGATCAAATTCGTGCGATTACATGGTCCCTCAGAAGCGACGCGGTGGCATGCGCCAGCGGCGAAATCTGAACAACAGCGACAGCGAAGGCGCAAGTGGCGACGAACATTCTGTGGAAATAGAACCCTCGGCATCTCCGGAAGTTGTGCCTAAACCCCTAGCTCGAGTCGGTCCAGATCGCGAACTTCCACCGCTGGGCGTTATTCAACAGCAACCAACGTTTGTCAAGCATGAAGACGTGCCCGCCATGAAACTTCAGCAGTTTTCACAACACACGTCCGATCAGGCGCCGCTCGAGAGGCGGGGAGCGACGTTCATGGATGGTGATCGCCCTGGTCAGTTGCCGCCCATGGCGCTCTCACCTCCGTCCGGTATCAATGTAAATGCGCCACCGTTGTTGCCGTCGATCAAAGCTCCGGAAGAGCCGCCACCGCCGGCGCTTCCTCCTCCGGGACTTCAGCCACCCGAGGTGGCAACGCAGCGCAAGCGCGCACCTACGGTGTCTGGGAAGGGCAACCGATCGTCGTCAAACTATGGTCCAAAAGTGGTTGCTTGCAATCATTGCAGGGGTACGTAATTGGAACGGAAGGGGTGACAGGAATAAGTTATTTCTGAATTAATTTTTTTTTTACTTTTAGCGCGAAAAACAAAGTGCGACGGTGGCCACCCCACGTGCTCAAGTTGCGCGCGAAGATCGCTGACCTGTAATTACGTTAACGACCCCAACGCGCCGGGCGGGCCGCGGCGAAAGGGAAGTACGGCAGCGTCCGAACCCACCTCTGCGGTATCAAACGGGCCGATCTCCGCAGGACCATCATCGTCGGCGTCGGCGTCGGCGTCGGGGTACAATATGCATGAGGATGATCGAGCGGAACGGGAAAGAGAATGGGAGAGAGAGCGAGTGGAAACCCAACCTCCGTCGAAACGAATTCGTGTGGAAGGTGGGTCGACGGCTTCAGCAGTGGCTGTTCTTGGTATCCCCTGAGAGGCAAACCCCTGAGAGGGGGGTTGTTTGGACCAAGTTAGTTCTTCTTTCATCTGCGCTTTGATACTATTTGTTTCTTTTCTTTTTTTTTTTTTCTTTCTCCGGTAACTATGTGGCCTCTTTGAGAGGAGTATATGTGAAGAGAGCTACAGGATAGTGTACTGTATAGTTGAGTGGGGATACAGCGCTGTTACGTAATGTAGGAACTGAAAGAGGGTTTTGCCGTTTCCTTTCTTCGCGATTTAGTGCCTTTGACAACCAAAAATTCGCTCCTTTTTCTCCTCCGTATATCCTCTCTTCCCATTCTTATTTTTTGCTTTCTTTTTTATTTATAATTAATCTTCTTACCTCTCTCTCACACTATCTTCCATGTTCCGTAGCTTCCGCAAGAAACCAGTCAAGGAGCCCGTCGAAGCGCCTCTTCGCAAAGCCTCGCTCCCAGATATCACTTCTCAGGACGTTCAATGGCCTGAAGACCTCGTCGATATCGCTGCCATCCGCCACACGCCCCCTCCGGAACCACAACTTCAAGGTGCAGCCCCCGTCTCTTTTCAGACGGGTGAACTCGGTACCACATCATTTCACAAACCATTTCGTCGCTTTTTAGGACGCTCTCATGACGGCGGCGATCGTTCCATCTCTTCAATCTATATGACTCACCCGCCCTCGGCTTTTAACCCGTCTATATCCTCCGCTCCAACCCCCAGAGTAGGTCAGCGTCGTACCCGCGTGCCACCCAAGTTCAATGTCATGGTGAGTTGGGTCGCGCCATCAATTTGCAGCTGGTGGGACTAACCGAGGTCGCGTAGGTCGCTGGCGCTCAAGGTACGGGCAAGACATCCCTTTTGCGCCTTCTGCTTGACACTGCGGATATATCCTCCGTCGCCACTGCCGAACAACGCGCTTCTTTTGACCGCTTCATGCGGGGCGGAGTCAAGGCAACACCTCGCATACAGTCTGCTACGATAGACATTCACGAGTCCCGTTTTGATCGTGTGTTACTCTCTGTGATCGACACTCCCGGGCTGGACTTTAAGGAGGGTCGTGAGCTCAAGCTAGAGAGGCAAGTGTCAGAAATCATGAAGTACATCGACGGCCTTTACGCCGACACCATGAGTGAAGTTCGTTTTTTTTTTGGTATCTTCAGCGAGTGATAGTAAATGAAGTCACGATTCCCAGGAATCTAAAGTCGTGCGACAAAGTAAAGGCGACGAACATGTGCATCTGTGAGATCTCCCGAAATGTTCACGTGCTTTACTCTTCGCTGAATCTTTCACAGTTGCATTTACCTCATCGACCCTTCTTCTATCGTCACAACCACCGCTCGTCGTCACCTCTTCCCCTACAAGACCCTTTCCGGAGCGACCATATCTGCGCACCATCCAGACGAGACCCCCCCTCTTACCGATGACGAAGGCGATTCTGACATCGACAGTGACAGTAACCCAGATGGTTTGACAATGTCTCCTGCACACCTTCGTGTCATTCGTCGCCTCGCGGAGCGTGTCAATGTGCTACCTGTAATAGGGCATGCAGATTGTCTTACCGATGACAAATTGCGTGCTGTCAAGGCAACAGTGAAGCGAGAGCTGTATGAAGCTGATATCGGCTTCGGCGTGTTTGCGCCTGAACCCGTGAAGTTTTCAGACGCTTCGTCTTCTGGAGATGCCACTTTGACATCCGGAAGAAAAGTTAGTCCGACCGTCAACGGGCACGGAGACGTGCCCAGTCTTGCCGACGAAGTAGAATCAGAGTCGGACGACGATGAGGGTGCGCATACCTCGCGGCCCGTCATTAGACTGCGCACTGGGCGGAAGAACGTTCCTCCGCGTCGGTCTCGCTCACGCTCACGGCTCGAGCTCACCGAGGAGGCGCGTGAGCCACAATCGCCCGATCCAATGGACCCCGAAAGTGTCGCCAACGTGCGCTTCTCCGCGCCGACCGTCGCACGGTCAGATCTGTCTCCACTGCTGCCTTTTGCGATTATCGCACCTGAGAAGTACCGCTCACAACGTCCTAAACCCGCGGCCGAGGCGAGCGCTAAAGATACTGTCTCTGAAAGTGCGCATCCGGAAACACCCTCCCCCGATTCCCCGGTCCTACCCACTGGGAAATCACCCTCTTCGGTACACACGACTTCGCCCCCGGATGACCTAAAAGGTGTGTTCGTACGGCGGTTCCGATGGGGTACGGTGGACGTACTGGACCCAATCCATTGTGACTTTGCTGCACTTCGTACCGCAGTGCTGTCCACCCACATGAAGGTGAGTAGATTCCCGTCCACTTTTCATACGGTTGGCTCACATATAACGATCAGGTGCTCAAGGTGCACACACGCGAAGTTCTGTATGAAAAATTCCGTACAGAAAAGCTACTGGCGCGACGCGCTACCCGAAAGATCGGCGAGGAAGAAACGAAAAAACTCCTTCAAGGTGAGTCTCACCGTATCCTGTATCGTTTTCCATCGGTGGGTTGATAAACGTTGGGGTTTAGATCTAGGATTGTGAATCTCGCCCTTGTCCGGTTTCAAAATATAAACCCGGTGATGATACTATTTGGATACCGTTGCTATTTTAGCCCCTATGTCTACCCCCCATCCCTTTCTCTTTAGGTTATCTCGCTACCAGCCTGCCTCACTCCCTTGCTTATCTTCCCCCTTTTTTTTGCACCAATTCAGCCATCTTTATCTCTTTCATGCCTCCATCCTCTTGCTGTACTTACTTGTCTTCATTCATCGGGCACCCAGGTTGCTCATGTTTTTGGATACTAGCACGCATCTCATCAATCATTGTCGCGAGATTAGGAGGGTTGATATCTGTCCTGCTAATATAATACAATACGCTGATGCTGTTCAAACAACACGAGTGTGTGTTCTGAATTGTCCAACACTCAAACTACGGACATTCGGGGGGCACAAGTAGCAACTAACATCGATCCTTCGAGTTTGCAAGTTCTTCTATCTCCTCCTGCGACATCCCGTCCAACCTGTGCAACAAATACTCGACCTAGAATCACGTCAACTCATCGAACCATAAATTTAAAATGTGACGGCGTACCTCGACTTCCTTCGTTAAAGGGATGATGTAACTTTCATACAGATCCACCACGCAATCCACGTCAAGTTTGCCTTTTCCGGTGCCGTTTGGCAGCGGTTCCCCATCGCTGGCGAAATCCTGCGCGTAGAGCATCGCCTTTTTTCGAAGGCGCACCAATAGGCAACGTTCGACTTCAGGCTTTGTAATAAGGGCAGCCAGTGCGTCAGCGTCGCGTCGCTGGATAAGGGGAATGAAGGCGGCGGGATCTTGTTTGAACTTCGATTCAGACACAAATTTACCTACGAATTGGACAGAAGGATGTGAGCTGGTGAGTCAAGGGAAAGGAGATGGCGACAGACCGTAGTGGACGCGCTTGGAGATAGCCTGGAGGACCTCAACGTCAACGGTCGCCGCAGAACCGTAGTTTCCGTCCTCTTCGAGTTCTTCTTCACCAAGAATACCCTTGGTACGTTTGAGAGATGCAATGGCAAGGGTCGCCTGTACGGTGATGCGAGGAACAATCGAACGAATGTAGAAGGAAAGGATGGAAGCGTTCATGTTGATCTTGTTCGGGTAGAGAATCGGTGGATAAACAGGTGGCGGAAGGACAGGATCTGGGAGTCCTGACGTGAAAGGATATTCATCCGGACTGTCTGGTACGTCAGATGTGGGAATGTTTCGAAAAAAAAACGGGCACTAGCCTTGTGTACCTCCTTGCTTTTGCTGTGAAGAAAGAGACGGTGAGATAGTTTTTGAGAAAGAGGCGTTACAGACCATGAAAAGCCTCCGTTTCTTTCAGAAACCACTCAAGCCAACTGCCTTTGAACTCGAGAGCTTCGAGTTCTTTGAAAACGCCACGCTCATAAATCCTGGGATTGTGAGCAAACTGAGCGCGTTCTATGAGAGAAAAGATGATCGTATCCTCTAGACGGGTAAGGATGGACCTGATCCCATCAAGAGAGAGGGGATCCTTCGAGAGCATGTAATTTGCCTGCATGATCACTCGATCGTCTAGTGAGATAGGTTAGCCGAGCTGCCAGTGGCGCGTCTACCCTTGACGACAGCTTCACTAATTGCCAACCCGACTTGAAAGACAGACGAGCGAGGAGTTTACGCTCATCGAAAGAAAGAAAAACAAAACAAAAACACCCTTTGATCCGACAAGGGCTAGCACTGAAAGCAAAAGCACCACTGGGACCTTTACACGTCGTTGCTGATGTCTCCGTCTATCCGCGGAGCGCCACAAATTGCCGCCGGTTGAGCGTCAACGTCAAGCGGACGCGTAACCTTTCTTCATCCATGCCTGGTACCGGTGCTTGCCCTCGCTTTGTCTTTGCCTGCTTCAAACGCGTTGAACGTTGGGGGGACAGAATCACAGGAGCAGCTGGTCCATTCTTCGTTGCCACTGCGACCCTTCTGTTCGTCCTCGGGACACTGTGCTTCCGTGAGTCTCTCTCTCACCTTTTGGCCTCTACATATATAGCCGACATTCATCTTTCTGATCTTATTAGTCGTCGTCATTCTTCCGACCCTTCCGTGGCCTTGGTTATCTAGTTTACCATGCTTTCTCATCATCTTCAACTTATTCGCCCACTATTATTTTGTTTGCGCCGTATCCCCAGGCTTTCCAGGCGACCCTCCGCTGCGTGCCGGCCGCAGTTTCATTTGGGCAAAAAAACGACACGGATACCATAGACCCTTGACCAGCGGCGTGCAATGGTCGTCTCATCTGAATATAACCCCTGCATCTACAACCAAATGTTCCAAGTGCGGCGAGACCAAACCTGAGGTGAGGGGAGGACACCGTCATCTGAAATATACAGTCTCACTTCATCTCCTGCGGACACCCTTTAGAGGACACACCACTGTCGTGTGTGCAATCGCTGCGTGCTAAAGTTTGATCATCATTGTCCAGTACGTAAATAAGTACTCCCGCTCTCCCGCTCTTGGCTGATCATTCTTTGTGCTAGTGTGGGTTGTAATCCATACTCGTCGCTGCACCAGTATTCAATCACCGCAGGGATAAACCAGTGTGTTGGCCTCTATAATGAACGTCATTTTGTCATGTTCATGTCCGTATTCGCCTTTCCCGCTCTCATGTGACCCTTCTGAGGTGTTTTTCAGGGCATACGTCGTGATAGCCACCCTCTGCTACATGATTTTGGGCTGGCCGCATCTGCTCGTCGCTCTTACATTTGATCTTGATGTGAGTTTAAACCCATGTGTATGTGCAGAATGCCTAAGGTTTGCACATTCCTTCTAGAAACATTGGGAACATAGAATATCACCTATCATCTTCACTCTCATCTACTTCATATGTATCGCGATGTTCCTAGCTATTGCCACGATGCTTGTATGGCACTTATGGAGCGTATCTGTTGGAGAGACAGCCGTAGAAGGTCACGATCACGAGCACTACTACAAGCTTGCTGCGTCTCGAGGAGAGGTATGCTCTGACTACTACGTTTTCTGAAACCTTTCTGACTTCTCCTCTCGTAGACATTCCAGAATTCTTATGATCTTGGGTTTGTGCTTCGTTTTCTCGTGTTGCCTCTCCTCCAACGATCATGTTTGCAGAAGGCTGAAGAATCTCCTGCTCTTCTTCAATATCGGACCCGATGGATAGTACGCAGCTTCTTCTCTTCGCCTTGCGTTACGACTCACCCCGTGTAGCTCGTTTTATACCCTACTCTTCCCTTTCCGAGTACTCCCATACACAGATGGTCGCTCCTGGGCGCGTAGACCCGGGCTTGAACGCCACCCTGGGGTTCGCGTGGGCGAAGAGTTCACGGATGAAGAGGATATCTGAAATAGTTGTATAACCTTGGATATTCGGCGGTCTGCGCAGCATCGCGAAATTGGGTATCGACGATGTTCGGTGAGTGTTCAAACCACCTCATCTCATTCAACGCCTCTCTTGTGATGATACTTTGCCGGGGCCAGATGACCCTTTGAAAACTGCTTCAGGCATTTTTGGAAAGGTGTTTGACATATTTCCGGCTTATCGTTGAGATCAGGTTATCCCGATCTCAGTTGCTCTGATCCTCTTCCACTTGTACATGTTGATCCATGGAACATGACTACTGACCCTACCTTTGTCCGTTTTTAAGCAGTATCATGGCCCGGTTGTATGCGACATACGTTGCTCTTATCTTTAATATGTGGTGTCCAATCAAAGGTGGCCTCCCTGTACAAGTTGACCTGATATTTCATGGGGCCCTGCCCCTCTGTGTCTGACTCGTAAGGGATGGGCAATTATCGATGCACAACTTGATAGCGGCCCGACACCACTTTCTCCGTGGAACCGGTGGTTTCTATATTCGTAATTTTCACATCTGCTCGTAAGCAACCAGGAGGTGCCTCAGTGGTATTGGTGGAGCGAACGGCCAGTTCTCGGCTCTGGTGGCGGATCGCCGTTCCCAAGTATAAAACTAGTGTAATAACCAATTACAGGGCATCCCCTATTTTCCATCATGTCGCCGGTTGCCACTCGAGACAACGCCGATGCCTATGCCTCTGGGATGCAGAGTAAGGATGTGTCTGACTATGCTACTGCGGACTACAGGTCTGCGCCGCCTGTCAAGGAGGCGCAAGTCTCCCGCGCGATGATAAAGAGGTAACTGTCCGAATCTTACCGCCCGTGTTGCCCCCTTATTTGTATCAGATACTTTGAAATGATGTACGAGCGTGCCGTGTCCGATGTTGTCATAGTCGGCGCCGGGAGTGCTGGGCTCTCCTGCGCATACCATCTCGCGAAGACCCGCCCTGACCTAAAGATCACCATCCTGGAGGCGAATGTTGCTCCAGGTGGTGGTGCGTGGCTCGGCGGACAGCTTATGACACCCATGGTACGCAGGATTTCGTTTTTCTGTGACCCCATGTCTTACGTCTCCTCTCTTCTCTCTCCGCTCCAAGGTTGTCCGCAAACCAGCAGACCGCTTCCTGACCGAGCTGGACGTCCCATTCGAGGACGAGGATAATTTTGTCGTCGTCAAGCACGCTGCACTCTTCACTTCGACCATTCTCTCGAAGGTCTTGCGCATGCCGAACGTGGTCATGTTCAACGCGACGGCGGTGGAAGATCTCGTCGTGCACGGCCGCCGCGTCACCGGCGTGGTGACGAACTGGACGCTCGTTGCACAGAATCACGACACGCAGTCCTGCATGGACCCAAATACGATTACGGCACCCGTGGTTGTGAGCGCAACGGGACACGATGGACCAATGGGTGCGTTCTGTGCAAAGCGACTTGTGAGCGCCGGTCTGCACGAGCGGTTGGGGGGGATGCGCGGACTGGACATGAAAGAAGCAGAGGAGAACATCGTCTTGGGAACGCGCGAGGTAGTACCAGGCCTGGTTATGGCGGGTATGTATTTCCGTTTGTCGTGAGGATGCTCATGCTAATTGGATGGGGGGGTGGTTAGGTATGGAGCTGTCCGAGTATGACGGTGTCAACCGCATGGGTCCGACGTTCGGTGGAATGATGGTTAGCGGCATCAAAGCAGCACAGGAAGCTATTCGAATCCTTGACACCCACAAAGTCGCGGATGGCAGAATCATCGAAATGAACAATGGAAACATTGAAAAGACAGTGCTCTGAGAGCGGGGCGAACAAAAATCAAAAAGTGGGTGGGAGGAGAAAATTTTGGCTCAGATGGCCTGTATGATTATTATGTGTGTGTAAAATATTGTGTCGGCCGTGTAACTAGTGAAAGGTCGTGGTACAGTACAAGGAACCTATCCCGATGGCCCAGGCGGCCAAATGAGCTCCCGCGGCAAGCGGCCCGAGAGATTACAAGTTATTTGTGACCATCACTGAGACGCGCTCGCCGAATTCGACCTCGATGGGATACACTCTCCCCTCTCCAGATAGCCCCGCAGAGCATGCTCGCGCCCTCATGGAACGCAAGGATGCACTTGAAGCTGAGCTCGAGGCGCAAGGCTCGATACTCAAAGTGAATAACACAGACATGCGCCAACCGCTCGTCGACAGTGAAGGTTTCCCGCGCAGCGATCTCGACGTTTGGGCCGTACGTCACGCACGCGTACGAATTATTGAGCTAAGGAACGATCTCGCGGCCCTGATGGACGAGATTGCCAAGGCCCTCGAGACGGTCTACCCACGACCGCCGCCTCCTGCCCAAGGTGGTGGAAGCGCGATCGTTGCCGTTGAGGCCGGAGAGACCCCAGCCGAGATGGTGCCATTTGCGAGGGTGAACGGTGTTGCGCCAGGTAGTCCTGCCGCTGATGCTGTCCGTCGGCCATGTGTCTACTTTTGGGTTACGATACTGATTCACGTTTTTATTTTATTTAAACAACTCAGGGTTTGCGACGAGAAGACCTAGTTGTGAAGTTTGGAGGGCTACGACATCCACAGCCTGATTTACAGCCTCTCGCGGCGCTCGTTGCGGAAAACGAAAACGTGAGTGTTCGTCCATTGGTCTTGTGCGCCCCTGACAATCTGTTCGACGGGTTCGCAGAAGGTAATCAGTGTGCTTGTAAGGCGGCCTGGGACAGAGGGTCTCACCGCCTTGAGGCTCACTCCAAGGCATGGTTGGGGCGGGCGTGGCTCATTAGGGTGAGTTTCATGGACCACTTTTACCAATAAGTCGCCTTACGACAGTTACTTTTGCAGTTGTCATCTTGTGCCCCATAACATCACCACACTACCCACCGCTCACTAACCTGAACCTAGCCAAGGATGAGAGGTCTTTTTTGTATGCGTGTTACTTTAGGCAGACCCCATCTATGAGTTGTATCACTAAGACAAGTCGACAAACGCCTCTGTTCCTGCCCCGCGGCAAGACACGGTTAGTTGTGATTCCAACATTATCAAAGTGGCGACACGCCGATTACCTTTCGTGAGTATAAAACGAGCCTGTAAGCGTAACTCGAGAGCGGATTTCGGATTTCTTGGTGAGAGGTACGCAGGTGCCACGCGAGAAACCACGCTCTTTTCCAAAGTCTACAAAGAAGCGATGCAGCATACGACTCACTAGCTCGAATGTTACTCAATGCGGTTAAAATGACTCGTAAATTCCTACCGGCCGCGGCCGCGTCATCCAAGCATCCACCAAGATCCGTGAACGCGACCGTCGCGAAGGCGCCGGCGCGACCCACATAATTTATCACGTGATATTCATCAATGAGTCAGCAAGTATTTCGTGCGTTTGTCATCCTTGCCATCTCCCTCAAAAGGAGCCCGTTCTCCGTTTGGTTTGTCTCTTTCACCACCCCAGACCCACCCACACGTTTTGTGAGTCCTCTTTTTTATTCTCTCTGCGAGGCACTTTCCCCAGGTTGTGAATTGTGGTGAAAATTCATGCTGGCATGGGATGGATTGCTTCGCTTGATCAAAGATGACGCATGGCGATTTACTGAGATGACTTTGATCCAGAATCTACAATGGGCCGTCGTCCTGCTCGCTGCTACCGCTACTGCAAGAACAAGCCTTACCCAAAGTCGAGGTACAACCGTGGTGTTCCCGACCCTAAGGTGCGTTCATTGTCAATTTGGCGCCCGCTGCCGGACTGCTGACGCGTTTCTTTCCTTCAAGATTCGTATCTTTGATCTCGGCCGGAAGCGTGCTTCTGTCGACGAGTTTCCCTTCTGCTGTCACCTTGTGTCGGACGAGTATGAGCAGCTTTCCAGTGAGGCACTAGAGGCTGCCCGTATTTGTGCCAACAAGTATGTGACAAAGGCCGCTGGCAAAGACTCCTTCCACTTGAGGGTCCGTGTGCACCCCTTCCACGTCCTTCGCATCAACAAGATGTTGTCCTGTGCTGGCGCCGATAGGCACGTTCTTCGCTACCTCGAAAAATTGAGTTTTCATAACACAAGTTGTATGTAGGCTGCAGACAGGCATGCGGGGTGCATGGGGTAAGCCCTATGGCACCGTTGCCCGTGTCAACATTGGCCAAATCATCCTCTCCATCCGCTGCAAGGACTCGAATGCACCTGTTATTCAAGAAGCTCTTCGCCGTGCACGCTACAAGTTCCCGGGCCGTCAAAAAATCATCGTTTCACGCAAGTG
>QLPA01003955.1:0-13503 GCA_003313945.1 Lactifluus pinguis | reverse complement strand
TCGATATCTTAGTTGGCCTCAATCGCAGCTGCCTCCGAGCTGTGATGCATGTCATGGCGGAGCCACCAGGACTACCCCAGGCGGTGCTGCCAACGTCATATGGAGGGATGTCCAATTTCCTGAGTGATAGATTCTTTTGAAGGGGCTCGGGGTCGTATCGCCGGGGCCAATTTGGTACCTGCAGACCACTTCCCTAAGTCCGTTAACTAGACAAACCGTTCCGCGAAATTTGAATAAGACAGCTTGACATTTCCTGATTATCACTTGCGTCCACCGGTAGGTATCGTAGTTACAAAGCAGAGGATCCGAGTCTAGCTCCGCAGAGAACACCTTCATCTCCCCCAGCTCTGGACCGTGTACTGTGATTGTAGGCAACTGATTTCCGAGCCAATACGGAAACGAACACAAAGTAGTATTCCCCTTCAACGGAAGCGCTGCGAAAAGAACCGAAGAGCGAACGAAGATTGGAAAATGTGGAGCATATTATCTTGTTCGATGGCAGTGGAGGATAGTCACTTTGACGACCGTTTCTGGAATCATCGATCATCGGCGGATAGCTTACTAAGCGTGCGCTCCTCGGCGAGCACTGCCACGACTGCTGCGGTGTAGCAACGAATGGAGGAGGACACGCAAGCAATGGGCTGACGTTGCTTACACATCCTCTGCTTCCCCGCATTGAATAAAGAGCGATCTCTATTCTTGTCACAGCCCAACTCACTTCTTGCTGAATCATTCATCGTCCCACTGTCTCATCGTGCACTCATGTCTACCGATGTCTGGGTACTCTCGTACGAGCACCTGAAGGACTTGCCGAGATCCGATCAGGCCCTTTTATTTCTTCAGAGGGTGGCCTCACGCGTAAAGCCCATCATGCGGAAGCATGGCTGGAGGCTTCCTGTCCTCGCAGAGTTTTACCCCGATAGTCCCAACCTTTTAGGTATTGTACTCCTATGTCTTTTTGCTTCTTATCGCATTTATTGAACCCATATGTTTGCCTTTTCTGTTTGTAGGGTTGAGTAAGTCTGCACAATCTAGCGTGTAACGTTCTAGAACTTTATGTTTGGTAGACATAAATATGGGTCAGAAGATTCTCGTTCGATTGAGATACGCTGGGGCGATTGATGCGTTCCATTCGGAGGAGGAAGTTATCCATACTATGCTTCATGAGGTGCTTCACTTACATCTCTGTTGCTTGTTGTCTGCCAGTGCTCATTTACCCTCTTTCTTCAGCTCACACATAACGTGCATGGTCCCCATGATCAGACCTTTTACAAGTTTTTGTCCGGTCTTGAAGAAGAATACTACGAACTCAAGCGTTCTGGATACGCAGGTGAAGGATTCTTCTCCAACGGACGTCGATTAGGCGAGGGCATGCCGCAAAACCTTCCTGCATTTGTCGCTCAGCAACGCGCGCTCGAAGCCGCCGAGAGGAGGCGAAGGGCCGGTGGTGCACTCACCGGAACGCAGGGACCAGTCAGATTAGGGGGAGGCAACCTCGCGAATCTCGGATTAACCCCAAGGGAACTGGCTGTACTGGTACGTCAAGCCTTTGTTTCTCCGTACGATGCGTCATCTCATGCCTTTTAAAAAAGGCTGCTGATATGAGGGCCGCCGACGAGAAGAAGTGTGCATCGGGCACCTGGGCCGAGCAAGAAGCCGAGAAAGCCGCACGTGGTAGCCATCACAGCAATGCCATCGATCTTACAAACGAATGGGAAGCTGAAGTCTTTGACTTTGGTGACGAGATCGTCATCTTAGACGAGAAGCCATCCTCTCTACCGAACGCGGCTGAACCCCAGTCATCATCTCATAAACAGCCCTCGAACCCTCGACCGGGAACAAGTCAGCCTCCACCAGATGTTAACCTCTCGACCAAGCCACAGCCGCCCCCTATCAACAGCGTGTCTAAGCCATCAACAGTATCCTCATGGACTTGTACAACGTGCACGCTCGTGAATGGGCCGCACGCTCTGCAGTGTGATGCCTGCCTCGCCGCGCCGCCCCCTCAAGTTCTGGCAACCGCCGTCACACCTGGGGGGTGGACTTGTGGAGTCTGTGGCGAACAGGGTATGGAGCACCAGTTTTGGACTTGTAGATTCTGTGGTTCTGTGAAGCCCGAAAGCACTTTCGGTTGACTGGGCATTATTATTCATAATTGCTGCTATGTACGTAAGAATATTTAGTAGAACTAGAGACCATTCCACCCACGTTCCATCGTCGCGATGACATGCCAAAGCCTTGCATCGGCCTTCGTCACTATTGCTGTCCTGCTACGAGAACTCGTAGTGCTGACAATCCGTTCCTTCACGATGATACCTCGGCCGTCATACGGTGCCATCCAAGTGCATGCCCCCACGATCTCCACATCCTCTCAACGACCAGGATTTTCTCTTCCCGACCTAAACCAGGATCTTCCAAATCGCCCACATCTCCCAAGAATCCTTCCCTCAAGCGGCTCTTCGCCGGTAGCCAAGTCTCGGCGTACTGCCGGAGAGACGACACCGAGAGCAGCAGTAAGCCCGCGGTCAAGTGCGGCAGTGAGCCCCCTTTTCCATCGGTCGAGTCGAGACGTTCTTCTATTCGAGTGCGATGCTCTTGCTTGTGTTGCGTGCGCGGCTGCGTGATGAGCAGATGTTCTATGCGACGCATGGCTGACCATGCAGCCATGCGCCGTCTCTTGCCGCCGAGGCGACCATGACTCGATGCGCCAGCGTAGAGCCTGCCCAAATATCCACCCGCCACGTACACGAGTGAAAGTGCTGGCGCGACACCAACAAAGGCGAATGTGAGCTCTTGAGACCTGAGTAGCTTATCGATCCCCGCAAGAGCCTGATCGACGTCCACCTAGAAAGGTACGGTGAGCGTTTAAAAAAAAAAAGAAACGCGCGAACGAAGGGTATATAGCGCACCTTAGCCTTCTGGACTTGAACGAAGGCAGAACGTAGGAGTGTTCCAGAAATTGCAGAGCGGACGGGATTTTTGATATCTTCCTCGTAGATCTCAAGGATTGGTGTGAGGTCACCCAACCGTAACTTGCTGGAGAGCTCTTCAAGCTGTGTCGAACTATAGTTTAGCTTCTCCCTAGCCAGTGACAGGGCCATACGCTCTAGAGACTACGAGAATCGGTCAAGAGAAAGGACACGAAAAGGGCGGGAAAATACCTGCAAGTCGGCATCGATACTTCCTTTCTGGACAATGATACTGCCTTCTCCACCCGCACGAACTGTTTTTGCAATGTCGGCCAAGGGTTCCACCAGCCAGCCCCGACAAAACCCTTTAAAGGTCTCCCCTGCATCTTTAGCGAGGGAAAGCAACGTATGCTGAGATGCGCCGACTCGCTGAATCGCGTACAGAGTCAGTGGAGGCAAGACAAGAAGGCTGGGCCAGATTCTGACGAATCTACTTGGACGAAGTAGAGAATGAACTCGTAAGCATTCCAGGTGAAGAGATACGTGCATCGGCAAAACCTTGGAGGATGTGACTGCCAATGCGTCCAAGAGGGACGTTGGAAGCTCAAGTTGTACCCTGTCCGTGTGCCGGCCAACTAATACCTGGTTGATAACCTGTAGGAATGCTGAGCGTTCATCCAGATCCGCTTGCAGTGTACGAGAAAGCTCGTCACGCTTGCTTGTAAGTTCCCCAAGAGCCTCAGCACGCTCATCGCGGATACGTTCGAGCTCCAAGCGCTTGGCATGGATTTCTTGGTTTGTAAGTCGGAGAGGCAAAGTGGCATAATGGAGGAAATGCTGGGCAGTGATAGAAAAGGTGCGCCATAGCTCCAGAAAGGCTGAGGTAATTATGCCAGAAGGGGATGATGATGACGAACGAAGAGACGAAGAGTACGTCCTAAATGGCGCAAGTGGAGGTGGGAGAAGGCTAGCCTGGGGGTGGGTGCGAAGATGGGGAAATATGCAGGCGGCAATAGAATATGGGAGCCCTGTATCCTTCTTGAGTAGGTCACTTATTGACGAGGGTCTGAATACAGAAAATGAAATCGGTTGATTATTTGAGCGTAATACGCGGAGCACATCTTTGACGAGATTGGAGATGCGAAGTGGTAAGGCTAAAAAGCAGGGTTAGAACGGAAGCAACGTGGGCGATGGCGTAAGGTACTTTGGATTAAGTGGTACGCTACCCTCAACCAGGAGCGTTCCATGTCGGCCCACCACTCTGCCTCCGTCTCTGTGGTGATAGCCTCCGTCAGAAGCGTGTCCAGTGCCTTCGTATAAATTCCAGCAACAAGTCTGCCTAGAATTGCGTCTTTTAGAACTTGTTCTTCGCCACCAACGCGTGGAGCGTGTCCTGCACTTGACAAAGTGCTATTTTCATCCTCTAGTTCTTGCAAGTACTTTATACCATCTCTGACATTACTCTGTGAGATGGGGGGAGAGAGGGACAAGAAAAGAGAATGAAGAGTATCCTTGGATGGAATGGCAGCGGGATTGATGGATGGTGTAGAGCTCTGAATTAGCCTGCAAGTTATATGCGAGACCGACATGAGTCGCGAAAGTGAGACTTGGCTCGTGACGCCAACTTGACCACTTGGGAGTAAGACTTACAGTAATTACCATTACTCCGAGTCTACGTACAGATCTTTTAGAATATCTACTCCAGGTATTCCGCTAGTTGAACACGCAGACGCACTGCTCAGCTGAGCCCGTTCTGTATCTTGGCCCGTGACTAATTTTTGTATTTGTGCACCCCGAAATGCCAGTTAATCATCCCTCCATGCAACTTGTCCATTGGACCATCGATCACCCCACATCACCCGCTTGTGGTACGTTTTGCGCAGTTCACGGAACTCCTTGACAAAATCGTCGACTTCCTTACTGCTAGCAGGAGTCGCCGCGGTCTCAGACGAAGTAGATCGCACAAAGGAGGAGGCCAGTGCCTCTGAGAGATCATCCTGCGCTGTCGTTGCATGCCGCAGGCGCATTAGGAGGAATTGTGGCGTGAAACGCTCAAGTCGTTTATTAGCAGAATCCAACACCACCAAGGTATCGTGCACACCTGGTAGACCTCTTTCTGCTCACGCTGAAGCTCTGCCCATCTCGCTTCTAATGACTTTGCCTGTTCAAACGCGTCCTTTGTCTCCGATCGTAGTTTGTATAGCTCGTCTTGGAGAGCCAAGTTCTGATCTGATCAGTATGGCGCATGAGTGGAGACGGGCTAAAAGTGGGTGATGCTAACGCACTCGCAATCGTCTCATTCGTAAGTCCAACGTCCGCCTGGCTGTGATACAGCTCTTTCACCTTGGAAAGAGAGTGAAAGATAGCTTGGAAGTAAGCCGGCTCTGCGAGCATATCTTCCAGATCCTCGCGCCTAGATATGCTGTCTCGTAAGTCATGAGACCTACTAGATTATCGTGAAAGGACACACGTTAGGTGGGATAGCTCAGGGAATTCAGTAGTTAATGCTGTCTGAATCGACATAGCGCACGCGGAAGTATTGTATTGTAGAATGTGGGTGAGCGGGTGAACGTTGTTTTGACTCGACAGTGATCGTGGGGACGCCACACTCAGAACGCGTCCCGCGATCCGGCTCAGTCGCTCATCTCGCCGTCCAATTATGCCTGTCGTCCTTCCAGGTGAGATAATACAGACTCAACACAAAACTCTAAAGCTTGGTCCTGGGCTCCAGCAGTCGGTCGACTTGCAAGGAAGAACGTCGACTGTTGTGACGCGCGCTGGGACTTTGGAGCAAAACGCAAAGGGCAACAAATTTTGGGTGGAGGGAAATTCACGTCGCGTGAGTCTGGTCACCATACCTCTAACAGTCGATCCCTGTAACAATTTAGCGAAGTATGTGCCAGCAGCGCAAGAACCTGTCATCGGCGTCGTGAGCGCTCGACAGGGTGAGGGTTGGAGGGTAGATATAGGTTCTGCCCATCAGGCTTCACTTGACGGACTCGCCTTCGAGGGAGCAAGCAGACGAAATCGACCAAATCTAAAGGTACGTCACACATATTCGTTAACGCTGTCCCCCAATTCGCGAGGCTTATATCAATAAGGTAAACTCGCTCGTATATGCGCGTGTTTCTCTCGCACACAAGGATATGGAACCAGAACTAGAATGTTTCGACGCACAGACGCGCAAAGCTGAAGGTTTCGGCGAGCTCAAAGGAGGGTTCTTGGTACGCTGCAGTCTTAAAATGTCCAGAAAGTGCGTAGTATACTTCACTGACGATCGTATCTCACGAAGAGTTTACAGCTTACTGGATCCAAACTATTTCCTCCTCCCTTTGCTTGGGTCGCGCTTTCCTCTAGATTCAGCGGTTGGTACGAACGGAAGGGTCTGGATCAGCGCAAAGGAGGTCAAACAGACGATTGCTGCCGCTCGATGCATCGAAGCTGCTGATCCCGATGGAGGACGGATGGATCAGAACAATATTAAGAAGTTTATTGGCACCCTTGATCTATGACATGCCCGAGACAGGAAAAATCTCTTGCACCGATAGGATTGCTGAAAGCGAGGAAAGCAAGGCAGCGATATCGTATAAATACAGTCTATTCCTAAAACAGCCCAAGTAAGATAGTGACGCGAACCAGGCTGGCATAGGATCTACCTACCGAAAACTTAAACAACTAAAGGGTCAGTCATCGTCAGCAACACGAGCCCGCTTATTGGGCCGTCTACCGCCAGCTGCGATTGTACTGCCCTCGTCATCACTTACAGTCCCAACACTTCGACGGCTAGCAGCTGCTCGCTTCTTCCGCTGATACTCTCTATCACGGTTCTTCTTTAGTTGAGCGGCTGTGAGCTCCGGTGGTCGGGGTGCGGGAGGGAGTACGACGGTGGTGAGCCCAGAAGATGATTGTTTGAACTCGTCAGTGTTCGGGGCGGATTCATCCCCTTCACCAGATAGTTCTAAAGACTGGGCATCGCAGGTTCAGATTAGTGGTTCAGATTTATTATGAATAAGCGAATCTCACCCTCTGATAAGTCAAGCTACTGGTAGAGAATAGTCTGTCTGCGTCACTCAACTCGTATCGTTTCTTCGTCATCTGGTTTTTCAAGTATCCCTCAAATCCATGGATGATATTACCGCCGCTATGTGCAGACGTTTCCATGAGATACTGTCCCTCGAGGCTGTGCATTTGCACTTCTATTTGAGCCTAGGAAGCAATGAACAATCAAAAAGTGGGGTAAAACATAGAATAACGTACCAATTGCTTATCCAAAGCACGTCTTTTCATGAGAGCCTGTATCAACTCCTTTTTCGCGTCCATTATTCTGTCCTTATCCTCCGGTGTTGGGGTGGGCCCTTCTTCTGCCGCCATGATGAACAAGTTCACGCTGCAGGCGGCCAAAGGACACGATGCTGGAATCTGGGCCATCAATAGCATATTAGATCACGTGATACAATTTATTACGTATACAGGACGCGCGTCCGAGTTTGGACAACTCACTTTTGGGTCATTTTCTGTCCATCATCATGTCGACCGTTCCCCCCGGAGAACATCCAAATAATGACGGTCAAAGACCTGAACCGCAAAATTCGGATCCTGTTGCCCCCTCGGGTTCTCAACCAGAACTCGCCGAAATGGACACGACACCTGACCAACCGGAGGAGACCTGGGACGATATTCCTGAGGATATCATGGAGCTCGACACAGAGGACATCTTGACGCGTATTCGCCTTATTGATAATGACATCAAGGTTCGTCTTGTCACTCTCTATAGCCTGAGCTAGTTCAACTTTGGGACCAGGTCATGCGCTCAGAACAGTTGCGGTTAAACCATGAGCAGAACGTCATGAAGGAGAAAATTAGAGATAATGGAGAGAAGATAAAACAAAACAAAGTGTTACCTTATCTTGTAGCAAATGTCGTCGAGGTACGTGCACATCCTTGTCAGCGATTTGTTCAGTTATGAAGCGTGCTAGTAAGATCTTAGACGTTGATCCTGAAGGTCAAGAGGATGGCGCGAACCAGGATCTTGACTCTATGCGCAAGGGGAAGACTGCTGTCATCAAGACGTCTACTCGTCAAACTGTTTTTCTCCCCCTCATTGGTCTCGTCCCCCCAGAAAATCTAGAGCCCCAAGACCTTATTGGCGTCAACAAGGATTCGTATCTTGTCCTTGACACACTTCCCGCAGAATATGACTCGCGTGTGAAGGCCATGGAAGTCGACGAGCGACCCACTGAAACCTACACAGACATTGGGGGTTTGGAAAAGCAAATAGAGGAGCTGGTCGAGGCTATTGTTTTACCAATGGAACAGGCAGACAAATTCAAAACCCTTGGTATAAAGCCACCAAAGGGTTGTTTGATGTATGGGCCTCCAGGTGAGCGATATCCGCACACAGTTTCCTCACCCGGCGTTCATGCCACGAAGGAACTGGAAAGACACTCCTTGCCAGGGCATGTGCCGCACAGACAAATGCTTGCTACCTCAAACTGGCAGGTCCCTCGTTGGTGCAAATGTTCATTGGCGATGGTGCCAAGCTTGTCCGGGATGCCTTCAAGCTTGCGAAAGAGAAGGCACCAGCCATCATCTTCATTGACGAGTTGGATGCAATAGGTACCAAGCGGTTCGACTCGGATAAGAGCGGCGACAGGGAGGTGCAGCGCACCATGCTTGAGCTACTTAATCAGCTTGACGGTTTCAGTAGTGATGAAAGGATCAAGGTGTGTAAGTGCACATGGTTCTCCCACCGCGTAAGTAAGATTTTATACAGGTCATCGCCGCAACAAATCGCATCGACATTCTTGACCCGGCGCTTCTTCGCTCCGGTCGACTCGACCGCAAGATCGAGTTTCCACTGCCAGCAGAGACCGCCCGCGCACGCATTCTCGAGATCCACTCCCGCAAGATGTCTGTTGGCCCTGATGTCAACTTTGAGGAGCTTGCGCGTAGTACCGATGAATTCAACGGCGCACAATTAAAGGCGGTCTGTGTCGAAGCTGGAATGATTGCGCTACGTGAAGGTGCGACGAAACTTGGACACGAACATTTCATCAGCGGTATTGCAGAGGGTGAGTTGTGTCCTTCCTTGTAGATCGCAGTGATGAAATTAACGTCATGGCTAAACCAGTGCAAAGCAAGAAGAAGAATGATCTCATGTACTTTGCTTAAACCCCGTATAGAATACCCCTACTATTTCCTGTCTTACGCACGTATTGTACACTCGCAAAATTTTACACTTCTATTTTCTCGGGCCAACAGTGGCTGCACTCCGTGACTAGTCACGGCAAGGTCACGGTAACTGTAGCTGGTTGTGGGGGGACCGTCATCTCCTCAGTGGTGCGCACCAGGTGTCATGTCGAGTACAACGAGCTGGAAGAATTTATTTTCCGAAGGCATAACGAAGTTCCGTAGTCAAGACCTGGATGGTGCTCTCAAGTCCTTCGATGAGGTACAGACCATTCTTCACGCTCAGTTTCTAGGCTAAGGCCGTCATCTCTTGGTACCGTAAAGGCTATCCGACTCTCAAACGACACATCTCATACGTTATATGATTCTCGTGCTGCCGTCTACGAAAAGCAGAATCGTATTAAAGACGCGCTACGCGATGCCAAGAAGACCATCGATATAGCCCCCACTCAGTGGCACGGCTACTACCGTTCGGCACGTCTCTTCGCAGCTCTCAACAAACAAATCAGTGCACTGCAGATGTGTTCACTTGCGTTGGAACGCCTCGGTACCGACGCAAAACATGAAGCACGTAGAAGCGAGCTCACAGCCCTACGTTTGCGGCTAGAGACGCCGATCGCAAAGTTCCCCGTTGAACTACTCTTGATGGTATTCGAGATTGTAGGGAGGCCTGTCATCATCTCCCATATCTGCCACCGATGGCGCCAGGTTGCACTATCGCAGCCCACGCTCTGGCGCTCGTTGGTACTCACGGGACTGCCGAAGAAAGCGCTTCGCAAGGTCCAGGAGTGGCGCAAACGATCGTGTGGACGGATTGCGGAGTTGACTATCCGCAAGTCGCTCGGAGAAGTCATCTTGCCGCACGGCTGGCAGCTGGCGGTACATCCTGACGATGTTGCAATGCGCAACCACATCTTGGCAGAGCTGCGATGCCTGGATTTGACGTTTGTCAAAGCCTGTCATTTGGAGCATGTGGATGTAGCACAGTTCCTTGCCGCATTGGAGGGAGATGCGAATCATATTGGCCCGCTTGGCATGCGTCATCTTGAAACCCTCTCATCATCGCAATCGTCTCGCTGCGGGCCGATATTCTTAGGAAGCAAAGAATACGTTACCCGGTCATGGAAAAATCTGCGCGCGCTTACCATCCACAATATGGGGTGTGATTGGAAAACGCTCACCGACCTCATGCATGGTCTCACATCATTTGAGTACAGGGGGTCTAACTTTTCTGTCTCTTTCGAATGTGTCTGTCTGGTCTTGCAAGCCAACCCCGAGTTGGAAAGGGTCGTTATCGAAGCAAATCCTACCTCCCCTTCCCTGGCCCTTGAAGCCCCAGAAACCTTTACATCCAATCTACGCCACCTTGAACTCGATGGCGTCAACCTCTTACATCACTCTACTCAAAGTTTAAGCCTTCCTTCACTCCAAGTATTACGACTATCGCGGGTTCCGGGTATGGAGGCGATGCTACGACGTCTTGCCGAGGACCCAGGGACTTCCTTTGCGGGTCTCGTCGAGCTAACGATGAAACATTGCCTCCTTGAGGCCCAGTTCCTTATTTCGATGTTATCCCAGGCGCCGAAATTGAAGATTTTACAGCTTTCGGGTGACTTTGGCGTTAATGACGTTGCGGCATCCTTATCAATCTCTTGTAAAACGCTCCTCCGAATCCCGATATCTGGCAGCGTGGAGCCCGTTCCTATTGAACTACCCATTTTGTGCCCTGCACTTAGTGTGCTGGACCTCTCCGGATCCCCAAGGCTGACGACAAGTCCACTCATGCGGATTGTCAAGGAGAGGATTGCGCTGACAGCTTCTGATGATGGTGGGAGATATTGGTTGCCGGGAGAAGATGACGACCAGCGAGTCTCATGTATTCAAGTACTTAAAGTTGATGAATGTCCTCAAATTGAGGCCGAGATACTGCCCTGGTTTCGGAAGAACGTACCAACGTTTAGTTGTCGTTTCCTTTCCAAGAAATTTAGAGTATGACGTCACTCCGTCGTTCCCGAATTTCGATTAGATACTTACGACCTTGTCATCTGCTTATTTATCGTCTGCTCATCGTCTGCTTAATAATGTCAGAGATTCTCAGTCTTTCGTTATGTCTCCAGAAAGCCCACTTTATGTTCCTCACTTCACCCCAGCCAACTATGGCAGCTTCTTCTTCGCGGGTCAGTATTGTACATCCGGTTCGAATAGCCTGAGAAAGCCACTCTAACCTTGCCAGTACTTCCTCAGGAGCGCTATGTGCAACGTGCGCTCATCCTTTCCTGGCCGACTTGGTCCATGCATTCTCACTTTTTTTTTCTCCCTAAAGCATAACGCATGGTGCCATGACACGTAAGCACTTTCTGACTCGTGGCCGCCCCTCCGACAACTCATATGCGGTGGTATTTCACAAGCGATCGATGTCGTCAAGACACGGATCCAAATAGACCCCGCCCTTGCCCGACACCACCTCTTCTCCGGAGGCCGTCTTATCGTCACTAAAGAAGGGCCCTCGGCACTCTTGACCGGCTTTGGACCTACCGCCGTCGGCTACTTTGTCCAGGGTGGTGCCAAGTTTGCCGGTTACGAGTTTTGGAAACAGAAATTCGTCCTCGTCGCTGGTGATCAGGAGACGGCGGTTAGGTATCGAACTGCGATCTACCTCGGCGCCGCGAGCGTCGGAGAGTCTGTATCTGTATATCTAAATCCATAACGAAACTTTGTCCCGCTAATATCGTTCATCCCTCCCTTCTCTCTCTCTACTGGCCAATGCGGCGCAACTTAGATTCTTCGCAGACATTCTACTGACGCCATTAGAAGCTACGCGCATTCGAATGGTTTCGCAGCATGGCTACGCGACTGGGTTAGTTTCGGGCTTTACACGTCTTTTGCGCGAAGGTGGAGTGCGCGATCTCTACGCAGGCTTCATTCCCATCCTTTTCAAGTGAGCGTTCGTTCCCTCCCCGCCCTTATCTTCTCATGCGTAATCTCGCGTTCAGGCAGATCCCATACGCGATCGGTCAGTTCACAGTCAACGAGTTGTGTCATGAGGTTGCGTTTCGGAACATGTCCGAGGAGGCCCGGGCCAAACTATCGCCTACCTCCAAATTATCAATCTCGCTTACCAGCGGCGTCATAGCCGGTTTTGCTGCTGCTATACTCTCCCAACCTGCAGACACGTTGCTGTCACAGATAAATAAGGGCCATGGGCCTCAGGGCACAATGCTGTATCGCCTCGGCACTCTTGCAAGGCAGGCTGGGTTCAAGGGCTTATTTGCGGGTCTTGGACCGCGTATGGTGATGACAGCTGGCCTTGTGTCCGGTCAATTCTTGATATATGGGGCTGTCAAACATGGTCCGTGCATCTCAGGGTCCTTCCTGATCGCATTCGCTCATTAATGCACGATCTGATAGCGATGGGTGCTCCACCAGGCGTGGAGATCCACAAGGAGTCAACGAAATAGGAGGCCAGCTTTAGGCCACTCAAAGAATTAAATGACGAGAACGTAAAGGGACTGACTTGATTCTTGGATATAGTGTACTGGATAGACAGTAATTCGTGAAGAACATGTATTTTCCTGTCTGCAATCGCATTCCCTAAATGCATGCATCGATCGACACCCCCAACTGATCATTCATTATCAGACCGATCCACTGGCACATCTTGTCCCAAGACCTTTGCCATTTTTTTCCTGACTTCTCCAAGTTCAGCTTCCTGAGTCCTCAAGTCCCATTCAAGAAACCGTTGGCACACCCCCGACGCGAGATCCATGTCCAATTGCTCTTCCTCCGAGATCGCTTCATCCAAAAGCTTAGGAAGCTCGTGCGCCGAAAGCAATTCCCTAACAGAAGTTTTGTGTAGACCGCCAACCCTTCAAGAATCCTGAAAAGGGCGTACGTTACATATTGCGTGCGCCGGACAACGTGCGCCGGGACACCGAATAGCTCTGCACAGCGCGCCGCATGCGACTCGAGGGAGAGTCCATTCACGACCCTGCCTTATGCCGTGAGAATGTCTCTGAAGTGGCACAGGTCCCAGGAAACCAACCTGTAGAGATATGTGATAGTTTCTCCCTTGATTGTACCGGAGGTGCAGCCATCGATGATCTCACCGCTGCGGGTAGCAAACATAATCTCCAAATGGACAAAAGTGATTGGTAGTTTTTCAGGCTCGAGCAGACCCGTGGTAAAAAGCTCGTGAAAGTGCGTAGTAGCTATCACCTTTGGGCAGTCAGAGCCGCGTGCAAGCAAGTGTTTCAAGATTCCAGCAAAGAGGCCCGCGCCATCTGTTTTGAGTAACCCCAAGACGTACCAGGGGTAGAGGAAGGGTGTGAGTACGGAAGAGTCAGTCATTTACTCAAGCAAGCCCTGTACAAATCCGGAGAAATATACGAGCCTGCAGCTGTCGTCC